>JADBJO010028697.1:0-12500 GCA_016801955.1 Conus betulinus | reverse complement strand
ATACCCGTGACAGCAATGAAGATTGATATTAAAACTAAGACAAGAGGCTCAGAGGGAGGGAGGGAGGGAAGGAGCAAAAGCAGAGGCAGGTGACAGGGAGAAACAGGTAGGGAGAATAATAGAACAAGTTTTGAAATATATATAAAATATACTGGTGAATTCTTAAAACAAAATAAATAATAGCAACATAACCACAGTCACATCATCATCCCTATTATCATCATCACTTTAAAAAAAAAAAATACAGTAACAAAAACCATCACACAGCAATTGGTATCTCTCAAAAGTCAATAATACTGGCACAAAAGTAAAATGGGGTAAGGAAGAAAGTGGATTGAGATTAGCATACCATGAATATGGAAAAAAAAGGAATGCACTATAGTGAAGTTGCACACCACAAAAAAGGTAGCTTGAGAGTGAAGGTACAAAAAGAATGTAAGACTAGGAGGAGAATGGTGACTGGATGAATGAATATGAAAGAAAACTGATGAAACATTATGACCAAAAGGGATGTTAGATGAGAAAAAAAAAATCCCAAATGAGAAAGTAGGTCTGACTTACTATTGTTTTCATTTGTTTTTTTCTTCAAACAAGAATCTCTGAACATTTTCTTTCTGCATCAGTCAGTCTCTTGAGCACACCACTCGTGCACAGTGACACACATAAGTGACACCTGTCATACACTTCTCAACAAAAACAAGAAAAACAGCAACAACACACACACACACACACACACACACACACACACACACACACACACACACACACACACACACACACACACACACAGGTGCCCGGCGTGTGTGAAAGAGAGAGAGGTCTTCAGTGTGAAAATGGGGAGTATATGTGAACTTACTTTGCCTCCACAGCTAGGAAGTCTGCTCTGTACTGAATGTCATGGAGGACATCAGCTCTCTGAAGACTGTCAATGGCATCATAGAATCCTTCTGCTGAAGGGCCTCCCTGTTGGTATCAGATAAACCGATTACATATTATGTATATATTTATACACACACACACACACACACACACACACACACACACACACACACACACACACACACACTACTAATATTTTTTACCAATCAGGATATACAACTATGCATTCAATACCCATGCCCTTACATTATGATTAAAAGTGAAATTTTAATATTCACACACCCATCAAAAGTAAAAACGTACTTACTTATGCTACATGTAAATCATACACGTGACACTGAAATTTATGCTGATTGTCCTTATGTTGGTCACATCTTTCATTTCTAGAAAATAAAGCTACATATCAAATTACCAAAATTTTGCTTTTCTTGATTCTGCACACTGCATAGATTCTTAAATGCAGAATTCATGCTTTGTAACATTGTTTTTGATGATCAGTGCTTATTATTAGTAGTAGTATCATCATCATTAGTATTGTTACTATTTTGACATCAATTAGTGCACACTCGGTAATGTCTTCTAAAGTTGTATTTGGGTACAGTTGTACTGGTTTGTTTTGATTTGAATATAAAGGACAAATGTGTATTAAGTAACAAGCAAAAAAAAACATCATCTTTGTCAGTTGTCAGAGTGGGACCCATCAGAGTAGCACACTTCACACAAACTCAGTGACCATGGTAAAACGCATTCAGTGGCTACTTAGCACAGCAGCTGACACTAGTGACAGTCTACAGCACACATTGTGTTTATGCCAATTGGTCTTAAGGTGAAGGGATGGGGAAGAGGGTGGGGAAGTGTAGATGGAACAAATGATGGACACACTACCTCACTCCTTCAGTCTTTCACACACACGCACACATACATGTACGTACACACACACATACATGTAGGTACACACACACACACACACACACACACACACACACACACACACACACACACACACACACACACACACGTCATGTCATGGAGATAATAAAGTGTTCTTGACTTGAAATGGAATGGGATGCCAGAGGGAGTGGGTGAGAGGTGGGGAGGGAACTGGGGTTGGTGGTAGAGAAAGGTAGGGATAGGTTAGAATTGTAAGCAGTTTGTGAAAAGTGGGTATCAAGGACCACCCTTCTCTCTCTCTCTCTCTCTCTCTCTCTCTCTCTCTCTCTCTGATAATTTGTCAGTTGGCATCAGCAATATCCCTTGTTTTTACTGAAGTTGTGTCTGATGTCAGCATGGTATTTGTTTGCTCATGACATGTTTGTCATTCACTATGTGATGCGTGACACCACATCAAAATTTATTTACTGTCATAACAAAAATGCTTTGAATATTACTTGGCAAAGTTTTTCTGAACACCATGTTCCTGTGGCTGTGTTGTGCTTCCACTTGGCCTTCTTGCATAAAATGCAGATGGGTGGCAAAACATTCTTCTTCTTCTTCTTCTTTTACACGACCAACATAATTTTGCTGATGGTTTGTCGTATTTGGGGAGATTGCCGAAGCGCTTTGTGCGCTGTTGTGAGGATTTAGATGGGGGGGGGGGGGATTTTTTAGGGAAAAGTGGTCAGGAGGAGGGGGGGGGGGGGGGGGGGGGGGGGGGGGGGGGTGGGGGGGGGGGGGGGGGGGGGGGGGGAGGTGGTTGTTTCAGGTTCTGAAGATGGGGCCAGCCTGGACTTGAAACAGTCCAGTGTCTCAGCTGTCACAACCTCCTGAGGCAACTTGTTCCATTCTGGTATGGTCCTTCAGTGTTTCATTGGAACTTGTTCCTCTTCCATTTTTCTGTCGTTGTGGTTCGCGTTCTTTCTTGGTGAAACTGTACCAGTAGCTTTGCCCTTCTGAAAACGCACCTGTGCTTGTTCCATTCTGCGTTTGCCATTGAACCGCATATAACACTGGGGGTGATACCATGCAGTTTCTTCGAGTCGAAACCCAGAAGCTTTTGAGCGATCACCTGTTCTTCTCCATCTAAGACAGCCCACTGTGACAGGATCGTATAGTTGTAATCCATCAAAAATCAGAAAATTGTTCTAAATAGGTAGAAATTTCACATTCGCACCAATGAACAAGACAGTCGTCTGCATGTTAAGGGAAATAACTCGCGAAGAAAAAACAGCCGGTAAAAAGTCGTTTTCGGCTTCATTAATTCGCCAGCTTTTTTGTGTTCTACTGACTGATTAATTTAGATAGGTTCAGTGTTTCTAGACTATAAAATTTTAATCTTATGTTATCCAAGTATCTTTCACAAGAAAAAAAAAAAAAAAAAAAAAATTTGGTTTTCTAGCCGACGAACTTGAACAATACCTTGATGTGGCCCTCGGACTAGTAGGGTTTATGTGCAGGATCTTTCCAATTAAAGTGTTTTCCCTACACTTTGGAACATTTTGTTTATACACTTTTAATCACTTCCACATTCACACATACACACTCTGTCTTACCAGGTCAGTCCTGGAGCCCCGGCCCCAGTCTCTCTCTTTCTGCCTCTGTCTCTCTCTCTCTCTCTCTCTCTCTCTCTCTCTCTCTCTCTCTCTCTCTCTCTCTCTCTCTCACATATCACCCAGTCATTCTGATAATTAGTTTGCCATAATTTGCATTCATTTTGCGTCAAAAATTCATTTCGTGTGAAAAACCAAAGCACCCCTGCTGTGCTTTGGTCTATCCACGCTTGTTGGATCTGATTGATTGATGAATCGACAAGTAAACTGAAAGAGTAGCCAATTGACCAGCCAACTGATATGATAAGCTGCCTAGTGTACTAACCAATGAAGCAACCAACCATTTTTACAAATTGTGTGTCAAGTTAATGTTGCAGACACTGACATTTGCTTTCTTTTGCTGTACAGCTGATGATCTTTTATTTTTCCTCTTTAATGACAATGTACGCAAGTAGGGAGAAGGAGCAGTGAACAGATATTCCCCCTCCCCCATCTCCTTCCTCCAACTTTCTTATCCCCCCCCCCCCCCCCCCTCCCTTTCCCAGTAGACAGTTGCATTGCTCCAACAGATGAAAGAATCGGTTTGTTGCTGAGTTTATTGACCCACCGTCTCTGCAGCCCTACGCTATAGTTAGATAACTTGTCTTTTTTTTGTGTTTATAACAGAAACAGGAACCAGACCTGAGCGACAGCAAAGGATCAGAGCCTCAACGGGCATCCACCTGGTGGCCCACAGTTCTTCATGACACCTGGAAGTGAACCTTTTCCGTGAGGTGAGCCACAAACGCAGACATGACGGTGGCCAAGCAGCTTGAAGGAGACAACTCTGTGGGGATCTGAAGGAATCTGCTGGCAACAGTATTCATCAAGAAAGCTGGACTCCATGTCTAAAGAGGCGATGGACGACAACAGCATTCATCATCAAGGGTGCTGGACTCCATGTCTAAAGAGGCGATGAATGACAACAGTATTCATCATCAAGGAAGCTGGACTCCATGTTTGAAGAGGTGATGGACAACAACAGCATTCATCATCAAGAGAGGTGGACTCCATGTCTGAACAGGCGATGGATGACAACAGCATTCATCAAGAGAGCTGGACTCCATGTCTGAAGAGGCGATGGATGACGATGACCGAGAACCTTTTCTTTCTCCGCCGCTGACATCACATACACGATGTCCGCCATCCAAGTCCTGTTCCGTGCATGCAGAAAGACGTGCACTTCTCATCCACAGGAAGGTAGGCACCCCTCCAAACCTGCAAAGGATAACATTTCCAGTCAGAGAAATATGAACAGATTTCCGTCAGTAGTACACAAATTTGACCTTTTTAATTTCATGGGCTCTGTCGTCTGTACTCCTGAATTTCCACTGTCTTTGCATCTTCTCTCTCTCTCTCTCTCTCTCTCTCTCTCTCTCTCTCTCTTTCTCTCTCTCTCTCTCTCTCTCTCTCTCTCTCTCTCTCTCTCTCTCTCTCTCTCTCTCTCTCTCTCTCTCTCTCTCTCTCTCTCTCTCTCTCTCTCTCTCTCTCTCTCGTGTATACACGTGTGTACACAAGAAGTGAGAAGAGGAACAACCTGTGCAGTGGATGGTGGCTCACTAATATGTATGTATGTGTATTGGGGCCAGGAGGGAGAACGAACACAATACGTGGAACAGATAAACCAACCTTCATTTTGTAAAGGCATCAAAAGGCACAGTGCATGAAATAACCTGTGCATAGCCTGTGGTAATTACTTATTCAGAGGGCATGGATATAGCACTTAACACAGTCAGTATTAGACCTTGGCTTATGTCGTGTTGACTTAGAGGTCAAAATAGATTTATATACTGTCACAAAAAATGTACTCCGTCTCTTATGTCCCAGCAATGTCTTGAGATTTGGATTGCCTGTATAACGTTCTGGTTAACACCTTCCTCCTGTTTGGGCAGGAGCCCAGGCTACCCATTGACGATCTCCTGGGACATTCTACCACAACAACGGCAGGCACAGTAGACTGAACATGGCAACACCAACAGCGACTTGGGATAGCTCACCAGGAGGCATTTGATTGCCTACATGACATCTAGCCATCATCTCCAGGTTGGTGACCATGTCTACGTGCACGACAGGATCCAGGACTTCTGGCAGCCTTACCCACACTGTGTCACTGCCATCCCACATGAACAGGTGTATGCTGTCCTGCCAGGTGGCCCAGAGAGCGTCGTCAACCAAAGAGACCTCCTCCTAACCGCCGATCTTCCAGATGAGGAACCAGAGCCTTTGCCATGGCAACAGCAGCCTGTACCTTTCCTGTTGACACCTTGGACACTGACTCCGAAGAAGAGATGTTGCTGACGCCACACATCCACGTCTGAGGGCACAGGAACCAACTGGCGCCTGGTCCCCCTCATCTTCCAGCTGGTGTTCTCCCTCTGCCAGCCCCAGTGCCCACTCCACGGAGGTCACAACGCCTCAAGAATGAGGTAAGGCTTTGGATGAGCAAAGACTGAACATTGTGTACATGCAGGTTACCCTGCTACCCAGACAAGATATCGTGACTCCCGATTATGCATTAAGGCATGATCTTTGTGCCATAATATCATTAATTTTTTCCCATGATTACTTTTTCATATTTGCTTTTACCTACTATTCTATTCTCATTATGATAATTTTGTTCCAAGCCCAAGCTGACCATACTCCATAGCTGAAGCTTAGGCTCAGATGCACAAACAGAGCGCGTAACATTTTGGCATGATGCGCAGAGCATAATCGGGTAGGGGTGGTGTCCTCATTTATGCCCCCATAAGTTCAAAATTCCTGTACAGTGCCGAGCCACTTCCCACTCCAGAATTAAGCATATTTGCCATCACAGATGCTGGGTTACACTTGATGGGGGGAGGAAGAGTATGGGTAGAGTTAGAGAAGGGATGGTTATGGAGTAAGATGTGGGTAATAGAGAGAAAGTTGGTATGCACAATACATAAGGGAATATGATCTATTGATGGAAAGAAGCAGAACAGTGAATCGGAAAGCAGTTTTCTGCTATGTTATCTTCTATTGTGGGAGTAAATGTGGACATAGCCAAACAAGCCCTTTGAGACGTTCAAAGCATGGAACAGGGATTTGGGGTTTTTCACCTCTTTGACACATGCATTGTCCACAAGGCCACGTGAGCACCTCTGACTGACCTCCCTTGCTGTGCAGACATTACCAAGACGTGGCTCCAGGGGTTCGATTCCTGCTTCAGCCAGCCAAGGATTTCAGCAGCTCCTGCCTTGATGCCTGACTACGCTAGTGTCTGCTGATCCCGTTTCCTGTGTGCACCTCTTCCTCCTCAGGTACATGGGCATCTGTCATCCAACCCCTGATAGGGCCCCAAGGACACAGACCCTCTGTGTGTGTGTGTTACTGATTCAACTGAGAACAAATCTCGGAAGAAATCAAGAAATGAAACAACCTCAGTGCATGTTTCCTTTTGTCGTTTCTTATGTGAAATGGTACCGATCCAGTCTGTGTGACATTTGAATGGATATCCTTATCTTCATTGCTGGCATACCGATTTATGGATTTGGTAGGATATGTCTGTTACTGCGTGACTTTTTGGGTGTTGTATCATACATCCATAACGTGTGTGATGGGTTCTGGGGATGATTTTCTCACTTGAATAAAAAGTATAGTTTGATATGTGTAAGGGGGCTAGAAATATTGTTCCCACATAACACTTCCCATCTTCCGTCTGCTATTCCATTTCATTGTGTTCCCCGTTTTCAGCAGCCATTTGCCTGGATCAGCCCCTGGCCCCAATTCCAAAAAGAAATCTGAGCGCAGTCCCAGTTCTGCTCCTCCTATGGGAAATATGTATTCTTCCATTCTTCCACAGTTCATGAGACACCAATATTGATATTCGGCTTGTTTGTGTAATCTATCCATATTCCTAGACAATCCACCTTGGACTTCATTCGGACCTAAGCGGGAGTGATCACTTTCCGATTTTTATTATTTTATGAAACAATTGTAGGAGTCCCCTCGGGAAACATGGAAGTTCCGCTCTGCAGATTGGAGTCTTTATCAGCAACAGATTTTAAGTAGAATGCCTATGAATCTGTTGCAGTGTTATGATGATCTGTTTTTTGCAGTTCACTAAAGTGATTGTAGAGAGTGCTAAGAAGCTTTTCCCAAGTCCCGTGATAAACCTAATGATGTTAAGACCCCTTGGTATGATAAAGAGTGCAAAACTTTGAAGGGTAAGAGAAAGAGTGCTCAAAGACTTTTTGCTAGATTTCCTATGGTGGGAAACAAAGTTAAACATCAGGCATGTAGGGCAAAGTGTCGGTATACTTTTAAAAACAAGAAGAAAGAATCTTGGAAAAAATTTTGTTCAAAATCTGTCCTTTAAGGTCAATTCAAGGAAAGTCTGGAAATTAATCCGTAAGATTAAGGGAAAGTCGGCTACATCAGCTATTAAAGTTTGCAAGTAAACGGATCAATTATTACAAATAAAAAGGAGGTTGCTAACTTGTTAGCTGCTACTATTCATCACAATTCATCAGCTGATCATTATTGCAAGGAATTCCAGCGTATCAAAAGATCAGCGGAGTCAAAATCTCGTTCTTTCGCGCCAGATAGTTCTGAGGATTATAACTGCGTTTTCAGCATGGATGAGTTAAAGGACGCCATTTTGAAAGCCAACAACTCAGCTCCTGGACCAGATGACATTCAGTATCAATTTATTCAACATTGCCAGCTGAGGGTTTAAAGGAGGTGTTGTCACTGTTTAATCATGTTTGGTGTTCAGGATATTTCCCACATCTTGGAGAGAGGCGGTTGTTGTCCTATTCCTAAACCAGGGAAAGATCATTCGGATCCTACAACTATTGTCCTGTAGCTCTTACTAGTTGCTTATGTAAAACTATGGAGAGAATGGTATATTCTCGATTGTTATGGCAGGTAGAATGTCTTGGGGCATTGGATGTTTCCCAGTGTGGATTTCGGAACAACCGCGGTACTACTGATCACCTGGTTTGATACAAGTCTTTTATCAGGAATGCTTTGATAATGGAGAACATGTAGTTTCTATTCTTTTTGATAGAAAAAAGCTTATGACACAACATGGAGGTATGGAATTCTTCAGGACTTGAAGGCACTTGATTTCAAAGGTAATTTACCAATGTTTATGCTAATTTTTTGTCTAACACTGCCTGTTAGACTTCATTCTACCTTTTCAGATCCTTTTGAGCAGGAGATGGGTGTCCCTCAGGGTAGCATCCTTTCTCCACTTCTGTTCAATCTCAAGATTAATAATATCGTTCAGTCAGTAAAGTCTGGGATTGAGAAGTCATTGTTTGCTGATGATTTCTCCATCTCTGCCAAGGGGAAAACCTTGGCTGCAGCTGAGCGTCAACTTCAGATGTGTGTTAATCGTGTTCAGCAGTGGGTCACTGAAAATGAATTTAAGTTTTCAGCCACTAAGACAGAGTGTATTCATTTCCATAGGAAAAGATCTCAGGTCTTAGAACCAGCTATCAGTCTCAGTGGTCAGGTAATTAAAGTTTCCAAACAAGTGAAATTTTGGGGGGTTTATTTTTTATAGTAAACTTTCCTTTTTGCCTCACATTAAGTACATTAAACAATCTTGCCAGTCGGGTTTGAATGTTTTAAAGGTTATTAGTCACACTGATTGGGGTGCAGACAGGCAAACTTTGTTGTGATTATATCTGGCTTTGGTGAGACCAAAGCTAAATCATGGTTGGTTGTGTGGTATATGATGGATCCGCATGAAAGTCTTATCTCAAAGCTCTTGATCCAATTCATCATCAAGGATTGTGGATTGCTCTCGGAGCATTTCACACATCTCCAAAAGAGAGTTTGCATGTGAATCTGGTGAACCCCCTCTGGAGCTAAGGAGATTGTGTCTTTCATGAATTATTATCTGAAAGTGAGAACTAATCCAGAAAACCCTGCCTATGATATTGTCATGAACCCGCCTTTTAGAGCCAAATATGACTTAAAGCCAAATGAGATTCCTCCACTGGGGTATTCGTATTTTGCCCCACTTCGGGGCAGCTGGCATTGACCTTGATGCTGTTGATGACGGTCCATTACAGACTGATGTACCTCCCTGGAAAATAGCCAATCCAGAGATTAATTTATATTTAACTCAATTTCGAAAGGAGGTCACCTCGAGTGCTGCATATAAACAACTTTATCTTGAGCAATGTGAACTTTATAAAGATTTTACCAAGATTTTTACAGATGGTTCTAAAAAAAGATGAGAGGGCTGCAGCTGCCATTGTGTGTGATGATAGCAATTTTCAGGAGCCTGCCTTGTTAAGATTGTGGGATTGGTCGTCTCTGTTTATACTGCTGAACTGAAGGCTTTAAATCTGGCTCTCAGTGCGGTGTACTAGGTCAGATCAGATCAGAACGATTTCCTTATTTTATTGGATTCATTGTCGGCACTGTCGGCTTTATCGACAAGAGAAGTTTCACATCCAGTTTTGGCGGATATTCATGATCTTCATACTTAGCTTGTCTCTTCGGGAAAGCATATAGTTTTCTGTTGGGTCCCCAGCCACATGGGAATCTATGGTAACTCTCAGTGGTAGACAAGCAGCCAAACAAGTTCTCGGTGCAAGTCTTTCCAGGAGGCCTGTGCAGTTTGTTCCTCACTTAGATCTTCATCATAAATCTAACTTGTATTGTCATGAACTGTGGCATGGTCTAATCAAATTCATAATAAATTGTTTAAAATTTGCCCAGCAACCCTTTCCATCGATAGTACGTAATCGCAAAGAGGAATCGGTTTTGTCACGGTTACATATTGGGCACAGCTATATAACGCATAGTTGGATACTCAGAAGGGAAGACCCTCCATGGTGTGTTGCATGTGACAGCTTGTTCAGTGTTAATCATTTTTTGACTGAATGTGCTGATCTGATGTGTATCAGAGAGAAGTTCTTTTCCACCAGTGATTTATCAGTTCTTTTTCATGAGATTTCAGTGGAACTTATTTTTTTCTTTTTTGAAAGAGGTAAACTTATTTTATAAATTACAGTGTTTTAATATGTATATATAGGTGTTGCTGGAGTTGAACAGATAATTGTGCTTTTGTCTTTATAGATTTTAAGCGATGTGTTAATACTAGTGTGGGTATTAGTATCTAGAGACTCAGCAGATATGATAGCTGAGGTCCTGATTTGGCTCCTAGTAGTCCGCTGGACCCTATTAACACTAAACTAACTAACTAACTCCACCTTGGACTTTAACACCCACATACTCGCTCTGATCTGCTTGTTTTGGTAAGGACTCCACCAGCTATCTGACGTGCACAGCTCTTAGGAAGGAGGGTAGGAACTGGGAGAAAGTAAATGAAACGACCAAAAGTTGTGGCTAAAAATCTAAAATATGCGTCATTGCATCAGAAAAAGGGGCAGGAAATTTGCAGAAATAAGATCATGAACAAGATGAGAAGGATGGTCAGTGAAGTTGTACACAGCAGTAATGGAGAAAGATATCTTCATGGATGGAGGTGGAAAATAGAAACAAGGCAGAAGAAGAGAAAAGTGTGTTGAGGAAAGATCACTTGAGACGATCACTCATGGGGAATATGAGGCCAGATGTGAAGATATTGATGAAAATGAGATGGGTCGGAAAGCTGTTGGGAAAGTGAAGAGGACATAACTTGGTGTCCACTCTCCAGTGTCTGTTTACCTATGTAATTTTTTATGTTTAATTTGTGGCAATGACATGCTTTTCATTATCTTTTGCCCCGTTTTCTTTTCTTGTGAAAAATCAGTGAAATGCCAGTTGTTTGTAGCACAGCCTGATTTTATATTCTTAAGATATCGACAGTTTAGCTAAATCACATACATATGCTGTTTGTTTCTTTTCAGTTTTTTAATTCTTTTTTCGTGATCTGATTTTTTTTTTTGTGACATTATTTGTTTGTGATATTGACAGACCAGAAAGGTTTGTTTTGTGGGCTGGATCATAATGATTACAACTCAAAAAGAAAGAAAGAGAAAAGAGAATGAAAACTTGAAGCCTGTGTGTCATTGGGGGTATAATCAACAAAATTCAAATGAAGGATTCCAACCAGTTTTTTTTTTCTTGTCCTCTTCCTTCATCCCTTGTTTTCCCACTGTTCTACCATTTTCCTTCCACGCTTCCCACTGTCTACCCGCCCCATTCCCATTTTCCCTTGCTGACCCTGATCCAACTCGGTCTAGTCCTTACTTTTTTTTTTCTTTGCCACCACCTGCCCTTCTTGTTCCTTCCCACCCCTCCCTCTATGTTCTACCTCATTACCATCCATTTCTGTTAATTCCTTTCACGTCTCTTATCCAAATTTGGCCACTGTAAGCCAGTGTCATAACCTCACTTGCCTTCCCTGCTCGCTTGTGCGCACAAGCATATGCACACAAACATGCACGCACGCACGCACGCATGCACACACACACACACACACACACACACACACACACACACACAAAAACTCACATACGCTCTCCCTAACATGTCCCTTCTCATTTCCAGCATTGTCATGGCTACCCCCAACTCATTCCCCATTTCATTTTCTCATCCATTCTTTTTTCATAAAAGTGGGAACATAAACTGGAATGGCCCCATGCCTTGTCATTGACATTGGTTGTAGACTCGCTTTCCTGCCATGCCCACTCTTCATATCCTCACCGACCACCCCCTACCCGCTGTCACACCTTGTGAGACTGTAGACTGTCTTCCCTGCCATGTCCATCTCTTTCTTTTCTAAATGACCAGCACTATGTACTATCATACCTTCAGGTCATGGACTCCATTCATTGCTATGTCCATTTCTTTCTGTCTTACCTGGCCCCCCCTATCCATGGTCATATCTTCTGAGGTCATAGGATCCATTCACTGTCATGTCCATCTCTTTCTATTCTAAATGACCTCCCCTATCTATTGTCATACCTTTTGAGCTCATAGACTGCCTTCCCTGTTATGTCCATCTCTATTGTAACCGACCACCCCTAGCCACTGTCATACAGTGTGTGTGTGTGTGTGTATGCGTGTGTGTGTGTGTGATGTTCATGGTGAAAATGCTGATCTTTGTTGAGAATGAACTCCAATTCCTGCAGCTCTATTCCTTTTTATTCCATTTCTTCTTCAAGT
>JADBJO010028696.1:15000-19843 GCA_016801955.1 Conus betulinus | reverse complement strand
AGAATTCGAACTCTCTGGCCGCAGGTGTGTCTCTGTGCGCGCGCGCGCACATATGTGTGTGTGCGTGTGTATGTGTGTGTGTGTGTGTGTGTGTGTGTGTGTGTGTGTGTGTGTGTGTGCGAAGAGACGACAAAGCAGAGGCTCCACTTCTGCCATTCGAATTAACAACCAATCACGGCTCAGTGACCCGGAAGTGACATTTCGCTGGAAGTCTGAACACATGTTGATGGATTCTCTGAGAGTGTCGTTCGTTGGCAAGCTGGAAACGCTGGCTCAAATTTGCAGCTTCCGGTTTAAGAACATTTCTCTCAGATTTTGTTTTGTTTATACGAACTGATTTCTGTGTAGGATCTTATAGGCTTAAAATACTGATTTTCCTCTACAGGTATAATGGCAAATCGCTGGGGTTGACACCAATGTAAACATGTGTTTTATGCGTACGTTGTATTTGTGCTGCGTATCACATTACAAGCACAAAAAAAAAATGATTTTGTAAAAAAAAAAAGGTGGGAAAAGAGGACATTTACTCGTTGTTCAGGGTTTTTTTCACATGTTAAAAAATTTACTCGTTGTTCAGATTTTTTTCACATGTAAAAAAAAATCTTCTCTCTCTCTCTCTCTCTCTCTCTCTCTCTCTCTCTCTCTCTTCTCTCTCCCTCTCTCTCTCTCTCTCTCACACACACACACACACACACACACACACACACACACACACACACACACACACACACACGCTGATGAATGATCCTTAATCTCGATTAACTGGTTATATGATTAGTAATTGACAATGGTTGATTATAATGGACAAACTACCAAAGGGCAATTAGTTTGATGGTCCAAAATGCTGTAAATTAACCAGTGGTGCTTGTTCTTTTTTGATATTTAACACTTGATAATTGATCCTTCATCATGCTAGTAAATTTCAGTGGTTGATTCGACGAAGACAGGTGATATAACATTGCAATGGACAGATACAGGTTTACAAAAAAACACATAGTTTGCAAACAGAAAGGTTTGCTATTCGCCTGCCTGAACTCTAGTGTCATTATGCGGAGGCATTGCGATATGTGTGAAAGGCGTGTTTATTTTGATCTCTCCCCTTGAAATGAACATGTATATGTCTGAATGAATGAATGAAATAAATGTTTTATTCAACGTGATTTCACTATGATTAGTGATATTACACGGATATATGTTTTTATTCGATAAAATGTCAGTGTCAGTCTCTCTGTCTCTGTGTCTCTGTCTTTCTGTCTCTGTCTGTCTGTCTGTCTGTCTCTCTCTCTCTCTCTCTCTGTATACATAAATGTGGGAGAGGGGGAAGGAGGAAGAGGTACTCACCTCATCCACATAAAAACGATGACTCGCCTGTATATCTATTTGTCCATCTGCCGCTATATCTGTGTGCATGTGCGCAAACTCAGTGTGTGTGTGTGTGTGTGTGTGTGGTGGAAAGGTGTGTGTTTTTTTTTTTTTTTTTTTTTTTTTTTACTGCAGGTGGCCATGCCGCAATAGGTCTGACCACATACAGCTGAGCTGCTGCCAGGGTCAAGGCACTCTATTGGGAGGACACTTCCACCGTCTGTACTTGTGATAGGAGATACCAAAAGCAAACAGCTATGAGGAAAAAGGACAGACAGGACAGGAGGGCGCGGGGGGGGGGGGGGGGGGGGGGGGGGGGGGGGGGGGGAGAGGAGGGTGGCAGGGGGGCAGCGTGGGGGGGGGGGGGGGGGGGGGGGTAGGAGTTATGCCGCTGATAAGCATGGAGGAAACAGGAAAGAGGGGAGAAGGCTGAGGCTGAGGAGAGGTTGCACACCAAAAGAATCAATGCGCCAAGGCCTTGCTTAAGGACTCAAGTATATATATGTATATATATATTGTATTTAAACTCTTACGTACGTTGCATTCAAGTTGGGTTAAAAACTTGACTCGTATGGGTAAACACAGATTACCGTATAAAGCAAATAAAATGTTATGTTCTCTTGACGAAAAGGGAAAGCATACGTGGGTTACAAATGTTGTACAACTTTAGACAAATATGGGTTTTCTTATATTTTGGGATAGACAGGGTGTAGGATCGGTTTCAGCATTTATGAAAGAGTTTAGACAGTGAATAACTGATTGCAGGTGGCAGGAATGGGACAGTTACACGCAAAGAAGTGAGAGATATAGATTTTATAAAACGTTTAAAAAAACAGTTGTTCAAGTGAGTTTCAATGTGTCTATGAATATCAGTAAATCTGCAAAGAATGCGGTAACTAAATTTAGATTTGGGGTTTCATCTGTGCTTGCACATTCTTTAATGTATACAAGAACAACTGAGTCACTGTTGCTGTGTCCATCATGTTCATCTGCTGAGGAAGACGAAACCCATTTTGTCTTTCTGTGTCCAGATTATAGTGATTTAGGAGAAGAACTAATCCCAAGAAAGTACTTTATGAATCCATGTATGTTCAGGTTATGCCTCTTACTTTCGTCAACTAACGTTGTAACGATGCAAAACTTGTCATTATACTTGTATAAAGCCTTTGCAAGGCGTGCCATCCTCATTAGCTAGATGTTCAATCTGACGCTTCGCATTGTATCTGTATATATGTACTGTACATAATTACCGTTTGTAACTGTATTGTGATTGAGGCCCCATCAGAATAGGCCAGTGGCGTTCCAGTTAAAAAAAATCATTCATTCTGTGTGTGTGTGTGTGTGTGTGTGTGTGTGTGTGTGTGTGTGTGTGTGTGTGTGTGTGTGTGTGTGTGTGTGTGTGTGTGTGACAGTCTTTCTCTTTGTCAGTGTGTGTCTGACAGTCTTTCTGTTGTCAGTGTGTCTGTCTGTCTGTCTGTCAGTCTGTCTATCTATCTGTCTGTCTGTCTACCCTCCCTCTGCCCCCCTCCCCCCTCCTTTGTTGTCATATAGTGTGTGTGATCGACTCTAGCGTTTCAGTTGCCATTTTCCTGTGTATAGAATCAGGCTTATTAGTGCGTTGACATATTTTGTAATTATGTCCTAAATCTGTTCAAGTGTGAAGGTGAGGTGACTACATAAATTTTATTTTAATCTGTTTTAATTGTTTGTTGTCATGGTTGGTAATTAAGTCCTAATTTATATAGTCCGTTATACTTTCTCTCTCTCTCTCTCTCTCTCTCTCTCTCTCTCTCTCTCTCTCTCTCTCTCTCTCAGTCAGCTTTTTTTTTTTTACTTTATTCTCATATGCACCATGGTTAAGCCATTGTCAGCATGACCTCAAAAAACATGGACTACGCATCGGCCATCTACATATTAACAGTATTCAAAACAAAATACACGAGGCATACTCAGGATTGCAAAATACAGACAAACCAAGTCATGTGTTTGGTTTTTACAGATTCCAGACTCTCAGATACTTTTTCCTAACAGGAATGTTCTATATCCTGGCAATAATTATTTCGCAAAGATCCAGTGCTGCCTAGATTGACAGATATACTAGTTTACATTCATGGAGCTTTAAATACGCACTGTTTATACCACCTTGAACATTTTCAAACTGAGTCACTTCGGCTCAAAATCAGGGCTCAAAAGAACGAAACGTATCAGGGTCGGGCATTATTTACAGAAACCGCTCTGAAAATGCTGAATAGATGGACAAGTTCACTGCCACGATGGATAATGCAGCATCTCCAGATGCTAGTGAATTTTAACGGCCATGTGACTTAAATATATGATTTATTGAATATATGATTTATTGACTCCTCAGCAGTCATGGACAGATGTATTGACTTAAAAAATATATGATTTATTGAATATATGATTTATTGACTCCTCAGCAGTCATGGACAGATGTATTTTTCTCATACAAACTTGTCTCAGGTGATTGACACCCGTGTAACCTCAACCAGCAGTACACTAATGGACCATATTCATGTCGCCGAGTCACAAAACCTCACTGAAAAAAATGTTCCTGAAAATGGACACAGTGACCCATTCCTAACATCAGTCACATGGGTGAAAAATGGAATTAAAATCCCCCCCAAACAGGTCACAAACATATGACCTACACATCTTGTGCAAAATTTCAGGATAGTAGCATTCTTGCTGATTTTTGCTGCTCATCATTTTCGAATGCCTACAATAACACCAGTTCAGGAGACGCTGTAGAGTACTGGCTACAAACGTTCATTTTTTTTTTTTTTTTTTTTTATAGATGAGATGGATAATGGTTTCATTTTTTTTTTTTTTTTTTGTAGCTTTCTGTCCCTCACTTTTTTCTTTTTCTTTTTGTTGGCCTTCTACCTTTTACTTTTTGTTTCTTGTTTGTTTTCCCAATTAAACATTAAAGGATGTTGGACTCTCCCCCCCTCTCGCTGTCTGTCTGTCTGTCTGTCTCTGTCTCTCTCTCTCTCTCTCTGTCTCTGTCTGTCTGTCTCTCTCTCTCTCTCTGTCTCTGTCTGTCTGTCTCTGTCTGTCTGTCTGTCTGTCTGTCTGTCTGTCTGTCTGTCTCTCTCTCTCTCTCTCTCTCTCTCGACAACATTGTCTCCTGTTTCTCTTTAAGTTGGAAAACAAATCTGACATGAACAAGAATGTTAAATATGAAAACATGCTTTTGTGCTTGAACTGACTGCCTCATGAACCCTAGTTTATTCCTCAAACAGGCCGTTCTGATGATACCACTGTGGTGACTGATGCTTCTTATGTGCGCTTTCCGCAGGGACTGTGTTACCTTTAGAATAAGGATTATCAATCAGTCAATCAATCTTCATCACACTGCGTAATATCATAATAGGCTTCTTCTTCTTCTTCGTTCACGCAGACAGAAATCCCAGAGGCACTGACGAAGGCTGCTGTACGTCGGAGGCCCTCCAGTGATCCA
>JADBJO010028696.1:0-10000 GCA_016801955.1 Conus betulinus | reverse complement strand
AATCCAGGTAATATTAATCTGTTTTTTGATATCGTTTAAAGCTAGACTACAAGATATATATCGCCAAAACTGGCACGAGGCAGTTTCCTCAGTGGGGGATTATGTTTTATATCACCCTGAGATTGTTAAAGCAACATATATTTCAGATCTGGATAATGTTAAATATAGACGTGTAATATGTTTACTGAGAAGTAACAGTATTGCTCTTAATGGCGTACCACGATTTGGCAAATATGTACAGACTGCTTTTTTTGTAAACAATGAAGGAAATCATGTTGAAGATTTGACCCATTTCCTTTTGAAATGCCCAAGGTATACACTGTTACGGCATAAATATATACCTCCTTTCTATGATCGTTTTCCTTCCACAACGAAATTGCAACTGTTAATACTAAAGTTAAAGGGAAAATTATCGCTAAAGACCGCCATTTTTGTAACTGAATGTTTGAAAATACGAAATAATGTTTAGAAACAGCGAATTCTATTTCAGGAGTCATGTGTAAATTTAAGAAATTTATATTTGCACATGCTTTGTATAACTACTAACGTGCCTTAAACACAGATAATGTCAATAGATATCCCTTGAAATGAATCATCATTATTAAAAACCTGAATATACATTTTGTTTATGATATGTCCTACATGCATATTGTTTTCTGTAAAAAGACTTTCTCAATTGCTGCATTGTAATATTCGGTATCTCTCTCTTGTCCATATGGGTTAAATGGCCTTGAAAAGACTGAATTAATGTTTATTGTTATTGTTATTGTTACACACCGTCAGCTACCGCCTAGTCATAGGTCATGCATCAAAGGCTGCCTCTTTGTGCTGTGACAAATCACACACACAACACACAACACAACACAACACAACACAACACAACACAACACAACAACACACACCACACACACACACACACACACACACACACACACACACACACACACGCACACACACACACACACACACACACACTCTCACTCTCTCTCTCTCTCTCTCTCTCTCTCTCTCTCCCCCCCCCCCCCTCTCTCTCTCTCTCTCTCTCTCTCTCACCAAATTGTATGTTGCCTTTGTTGATTTTAGAAAAGCCTTTATTCGGTGAACAGAAACGCACTGTGGACAGTCCTGAGGAAAACTTGCGTATATGGGAAATTGTAGTGTGCTCTTAGAGGTGTTTATGACTCTGTATTGGCCTGCAAATGTGATAGGTGCTGTTACTCAAATTAGTTTGAATGTCCAAGGGGTGTGTGAAACAAGGTTGCCTGTTGAGTCCCTTGATTCTCTCATTTTTACTGATGAGCCGGCTATTGATTTGTCAAGAAGAAGTAAGCATGGTATGCGGCTTATTCCAGGTGCTATAGAGACCTTGTTCATTACTATTTGCTGATGACGTTATTCTATTGTCTGATTCGGTCACTGGTCTTCAGAATCAACTCAGTAAGTTAAAACTTGAATCAGACCGTTTATGCTTGCCAGTCAATCTTGAAAAAAAAAACAAACAAACAAACAAACAAACAACATATGGTATTTAGAAAAGGAAGGCATTCATCTGAGATCAACGCCTTCTTCCTTGCGCTGAGATTTGTTACACACACACACACACACACACACACACACATATATACGCACGCGCGCGCACACACACACACACACACACACACACACACACACACACACACACACACACATCTTTAAACACATATTCGTCCGTTTACGTATATGTTTTAGACGTCATTATCTACTAAGTATTCGTTTTTCATTTGACGTCATCAGTCTCAAAGATGGTCTACGACCAAAACTTCGACGATTTCTGTTCTTTCGTTTCCATGAAAAATCTTCAAAATATCCTCAAGGAAAGTTTTGTGTTTGTGAAAAAGAAGGTGAGCAGGCAAGAATCATTTTTATCATGTTTGCCCTTTCCTTCCAGGCAGCACAAAGATTCAAAGATTCAAAGATTTAATCCTGTGACCCCTTTTGGGGCATGGAGGACTTGAAACAAAATGAACAAATGTAAACGAAACACATCAAACATCCAAAAAATTTTCCCGATAATTAACACACACTGGATATAATGTTACACAACTTTACTAAGTTTTAAAAAAACTTCGCTAAGTTTAGTAACACTCTTTTTATTACCACAGAGCAAACGACAATAGTTAAATACGGATTTTATACATGTAAATTGTTTTGGTATAAACTTATTTCTAATATCATCATATTTGGTGCATTTCATTACAAAATGAAATTCGTCGCCAAGGTCATTCTGGTCGCAGCCGACAAAAACGTTCATCATGAGGTATTTCCAAATCGTCTGCCAGTTTCGATTATGAGTTTATGATTACCACAGCGGAACCGAATTAGTGGGTATATATAAACATCAGCAACATTTCAATATATTTTTCTCGGCAAAACTCTGTTTTAAAATTCCTGTAAAATAAACACTTATTACTAGATTCTAAAGCATCGTTCCAAGCACGTATGTAAACATCTTCTAATGAATTACGAACATTTCTACAGATACTATGAACAGACGAAAACTTTTGTGTCTCCCACACAAAGTCGAATCCTGTTTCGATAAGGATGTTCCGTATACACATCAAACCAGCTAGATGTAAAACCCTGATTTCTGTATAAATCATATAATACTTGATACAATCTAGATTAATATTTGTTCGTTTGTGGTGAAAGTAAGGATGACCAGAATTTTATCATTCGTGCATATACTTGAACTGAAACAGGATACATTCCTAGTTCTCCATATATTAGTTCTGTTTTAGTAGAACGATTTAAATGAAAAAGATGCTTTAAAAATTTAAGTTGAAAACTTTCCATTAGCTTTAAATCACTATATCCCCAAATTTCACAGCCATATAAAAGTACAGGCAGAACCATTGACTGGTATAAGTCCAGTACAATGTTTATAGGCAAATTTTGAAATCTTGCCATCTTTAGCAAAGAAAACATTGCACATTGCGCTTGGTCATACAAATACTTCTTACATTTATAAAAATTTCCTGTTCTGCTAAAGATTATACCTAAATATTTGAAGGTGTGTGTACTATTTCTATGGACTGGTTTTTGAACTTTAGTCTTTTTTTCTAGGATTATTGCGTTCATTAAAGACTACACCCTTTGTTTTTGCTACATTAACATTAAAGCTTCCATGCGGTACAATACTCGCTTAATACATCAAGAGCATGCTGTAAGCCACAAAAAGAATCTGCAATAACAATATCATCAGCGTATAAAAGTAAAAGTAAACTAATGTAACTTAATAAATCTGAGTCAGGGATATTTAAAATCAATATTCAAGAAAGCACAGTTACGATCTGTGATATAAAGTTCAAGATCATTCAAATACAATGAAAATAGCAAAGGTGAAAGATTTTCACCTTGACGAACACCTCTAAAACTGCCAAAATATTCAGATTGACTCCCATTCATAATATTCAAGATTTTATTTGCTGATACATATTCGTGATTACTTGCAAAATCTTTCCATTTACGCCTTCTTTGATAAGCTTTTGCCATAATCCCTGCCTCCAAAACTGAATCGAACGCTTTTGTGAAATCAACAAAAACACAAAACAATTGCTTCTTACGACTACTGAAAATCAAATTAAACTTTTTTTAAAACAAATATATGATCTGTTGTGGAATGATTTCGTCTAAAGCCAGCTTGATTTTCCGAAAGTGTGTTGTTATTCTCAATAAAATCTGTCAAAACGGTTATTCAAAATTGTTGTGAACAGTTTTCCAACACAACTCAGAAGTGTGTATACCCCTATAATTGTTACAGTCCAATTTGCTACCTTTTCTTTTGTATATTGGCAGAATAAGTCCACACACACACCACACACACACACACACACACACACACACACACACACACACACACGTGGTGAAAGTCAAAAGTTCTTAGCTCTGAGCGGTCAACAATTTTTTTTTCACTGTTCCCTTTTCTTTTCAGTCAGCATGCACGTGGTGAACGTCAATGTTTGTTGTGTTTTTTTTAATCTAGATATATAAATCAGAATGGTGAACAGGCCTCTTAAGGCCTCTAACACCTACAAGTTCAAGTGTTCTTAATTGTGAAACAGAAAATCAGCAGTCAAGAATCATTTTTGTTATGTTTTCTCTTTTCTTTCCAGGCAGCACACACAACACGCATGTGGTGAAGGTCAAGGCCAGGCAAAGATGGGAGAACGTCCGGCGGAGAGTCAGGAGCGGTCAGGTGGAGATGCCGGTTGCATGGAATGCTTAAAGGATGAGTTTCGGGTGAAGAACTTTGGGTTAAGCTACCCCAATCCACGTCTGTTTGTCTCCAGCCAGGTGGGTGTCTGGCATGAGGAGTGACTGAAGGATGCAGAGCCAAAACGGCTTGAGGGATGCGAATACTATTGAAAGCCTGTAGTAGCGAAGCGATTTCCAGTTTCTCCTTATGCAAACCTGTTCTGTGTGTCAGAAGTTCCGCTTGTAACGAAAGCCGGTCATATGAAAATAATATTGTCATGGCTTTCGACTTCAACTCAGGTGCGGATCATTTGTTGACTTCTGTATATTATTCGTTAACAAGGAAAAGTTCCTGTGTTGACCCACCCCCATCTGTTTCATTTGTTGTTTTTGTCTTGTTGTTTTGCTTTTTCTTTTTTTCTATTTTTTCTTTTTTTTTTTTTGCTATTATATATCTCTGCCACGAAATTTACCCCCCTCCCCTTCCTCAACTCAGTACTAAAGCCTGAAAGATTGACTGGTTCATTGTCTAATTAGATTATTACTTTCGTTGTAGCGCTGATATTGAAAGATATGTATGTTATGCTGGAATGTACGGCCTTATGGATAATTTACATGCCTTGGATATTTGGCATTTCCCTTGGATTGAGTTTGTAAAGCAGATTACTTACCGAAACTGGGTGCGACTGTAGAATCAATATTTGATTCACAGGGAAAGCACTTTGTGGGAATGTTCAACCGTCATTACCAGATGATCACAAACAGTTAACATGAGACAGTTTGTAAAATATTTAATGGCATCATCATTGTAGACAGTCAAAAGTTGATGAGACCTCGCGCGAGTTTCATGTTATGCTATCTGTGTGTGTGTGTGTGTGTGTGTGTGTGTGTGTTGTGTGTGTGTGTGTGTGTGTGTGTGTGTGTGTCTCCAGGCCAAGGTCTGTCGCTAGGCTTTCGAACCAGTCCAAATGCGTGTCAATACTTTCAGTGGGTCTCATCAAAAGAAATCCAAGGAAAATTGCATGGCTGGAATGTGGACAGGAGCCTGTGAATTTTGGTTGGCCGTGTCAGTGGAGTTATCGATTTCAATAGAATGTTCAACCTTTTTGAGAGCAAGTTCATGCTCTCTATTTTTTTTTCTCCTGTCCTCCTGTTTCATGCTGTCTGACTTTATCACGTTTTAAAAAGAAACGTGATATTGACACTTTTCCTGATATACATTTTACTAATAAACTCATCTGTTTCATACGTTTTAAGCACAGAACCCCTGCTTACACAAACGGAAATTGAAAGGCATGAATGGGTATACGAAAGCTGCAGTATGGATGTTGGTGGTAAAACAGTATCATCCATTTTAACGGGGTTTCTTGTTTTTAATGACGCAGTTGAAACTTTTTTTTTTTTTTTTTTTCGTGTTCGACTTTTCATTACGAGTGTGAGAGAATTCTTCACACAGTTTACAATAATGCATTACGTATATACAAACCCACACTGGAAGCATACATTGCAATTTAATACATTTTCAGACATAGAATCCTGGTCTTCATGATTCAGATTTGTTATAATCTTGCAAAGTACGGGACTTCATAACACTGCATGAAACTCAATAAACAACTTTATTTATTAGTAATAGTATGCGGCTATACCAAAAAAAAAAAAAAAAAAAAAAAAAAAATTAAGAGAAAATGTTTTTTTTTTGTGTAGCTGCATACTATAACTAATAAATAACGTTGTTTATTGAAGAAGATTTCGGAAGGTACGGGGAGCACATTTCAATTTCTTACCTTTATTTTACCTGGGATCTTGCTGCCTTCTGTCCTGCACCCCAGTGGGGGGACTGGCCAACCTTCTACCTGGTGTGGCGGGTGTTCTGGGCCCTGTTCCACGTGGGCTGGATCCTGTACAACTGGGTGGACGACGCGGAGAACGCCAATCGGACGGGCAGCTGGCTGATCTTCATAGGTGGGGTTGTTGCTTCTCTCTCTCTCTCTCTCTCTCCTCCTCTCTCTCTCTCTCTCTCTCTGACGTTTCCTCCACCAACTCTGGCTCTCTGTCTGGCTCTCTGTTTCTGTGGTTCTGTGTCTGCGTGTCTGCGTGTTCCTGTCGTTGTCTGTCTCTGTCTTTCTGTCTCTCTATCTCTGTCTTTCTGCCTCTTTGTGTCTCTGGTCCTGTCTTTCTGTTTGTCTGTCTGTCTGGCTGGCTGTCTGTCTCTCTCTCTGTCTCTCTCTATGCTCTCGTCGAGCAGACAACACGCTTAACATCACTGTCGTGAGATTTCAAATATACTATGTGATTCACGGAATGGAGTACTTAAATTTTTACACGAACTGATTCATTAAGTTGAAAGTGTGGTGGTTCTACTTGATGCACAAAGTGAAAAATTCAAACTTTAATCATTTGTGATTTGTGCAATTTTCCCTCCTCATCTCGCCTACACGAGTTACGCAGCGCGCGCCAGCATGCAACGCGCAAGAAGGTAGGGAAGATTTGTACTTGTGTAGCGGAGGAGCAGGACTGTGTGTGTGAGAGTCCAGCTGGGAAAGCTGGCTAATCAGCACGGCAACATCTGTGTATTGTAACTCTTCCGCCGACCTTCTTTCTCTGTGTCCTACACAAGACATCCACCAACATCATGTGCCCGGCGCTCACACATGGGCCGTGGCTGGCGCCTAACACGCCAGCTATGGCTACTTACAGAGACTAGCTTTGGCATTGGCATGGCTGAAGCCTTCTAACTGTTTCCATGCAGTGCGGCACCAGGACCTACAGCCATGGGGCCAACTACACGCTCCATGGCCCAAGACAGTTTTTGTTTTCACTGGACCATTCAATTGAGAAAATTCAACACAAAATCGACCCTATACAAAAAAACATTTTTGTCCCAGCAAAGACATATGCCACATTGGAGGTATGTACTTTACCACAGATATGTTGGCATTATGCACCTAAGGGTGTTACCGACTACGACATGGACCGACTATGGGCCTCATCACAGACCATACAGTGACAAGTGTTCCACTGTGGAGCTAGCATGTCCCATCCCATCAGATTTGTACCAGTCTACATTAGGGATACAGGCTGGTCTGAAAAAAACTGCTCAAGATACATATATATTACACACACACAATATTCTTGTTCAGGGTAGGGCATGTGAGGACTGGGTGGACAATGAGTTCAAAACATTGCGTGCCATTGTGCACACAATGGCCACAAGCACTGTCCGCCCTGAACTCCTGTCAGTGACAGACTTACGTCAGCCAGACCACTCCACTGCAATGGTCATTCTGACCAGTGGCGATGCCCGACCAGCCGAGGATGATGACAAGCGCCGCATTGTCATTACCACGGGCACGCCCACCGTACACACTACCGTGGCACCAGGGGAGATCATCGACGTAGGGGAGATCGCCGTGTGTCATCGGAGAGACGCAGATATGTACCTGAACTCTCCCTATCAACCCCCCTCCACTCCCAATTCAAAAGCATCTACCCATGCTCATCTCCCAACCACCTTGCCCTCCCAGCCTGCTGCTCCCTCCTCTTCCCATCCCCAGTACCACACCACAGTGGAGAGAGAAAGCTGGGTTTTCTACAGTGAGCTCTACACAACACCAAGACACTAATGACGTCGTCCCTTCCCCTACAGAATCTACCGTTGGTGAACATAGTGCATGTGTCACCCAAAACATCCCTCAACACTGTGCCCCCAAACCTGTGTGCCACCCCTACCTCCAATGACCCTCAAAAATGTGCCACCCCTACCTCCAATGACCCTCAAAACTGTGCCACCCCTACCTCCAATGACCCTCAAAACTGTGTGCCACCCCTACCTCCAATGACCCTCAAAACTGTGCCACCCCTACCTCCAATGACCCTCAAAACTGTGCCATCCCTACCTCCAATGACCCTCAAAACTGTGCCACCCCTACCTCCAATGACCCTCAAAACTGTGCCATCCCTACCTCCAATGACCCTCAAAACTGTGCCACCCCTACCTCCATGACCCTCAAAACTGTGCCACCCCTACCTCCAATGACCCTCAAAACTGTGCCACCCCTACCTCCAAAACTGGGCCACCCCTACCTCCAATGACCTCCAATGACCCTCAAAACGCCAGCCCTGACAATCTCTCCAGCAACAATGGGCTCATCTCCCACTCCCACTCCAATGAGTCATCAACTGAGGACAACAGTGAATCTGGCAATAGCTGTTCCCATGAAGACTGTGTCCCAAGGGAAGAATTTCTAGCTATAACCCAAGCCCTACAGGCTGAAGTCTCTTCTCTACGCGCAGCCCTTCAGGAAGCAAGACAGACACTTAAATATAGAAATAGATTCCCTCACAACTCAAATACATCATCAGTCATCTCAGAACAAATCGCCCCATCAGAAATCATCCAGTTCTCAGCAACCCCGGCAAGCAGAAAAAACAAACGCCAGTTGTCTGAAAAGCCCTTCTCTCCTCTCTCATCAAGCACTACCCTTCTAAATCCCTCTTCTTCTGCCTTCCCTGCGACCCCTGTCCCACCAGTCACCTCTCAAAATTCCTCCTCCCCCCAATACTACAGTCTCTCCACCTTCCACCCTTCACCCACAAGAACCTGCCAGACAAAATGCTACAGTCAGCCATGATAATGCTGACCTTAGCACAGCTGGTGAGCTTGAGTCCCCCACCCATCCCATTCTCAGAAAATTAGCATTGAACCAACAGGCAACTGTCATTATGCTAGGAGACTCTGTCATCAAAGGTGTGGACCTTTCCCGCTCCTTCCCTCCTCATTACAAACAGCAAAAAGTCAGTGTCAGTGGTTTGACACTTTCCCAACTCACAGAGTGGCTAAGTTGTCAAATGCCCACACAGACAACTCGACATGTTGTCTTTCATGTGGGCATCAACGACTGCAGACAGCAATCAATATCAGCAGAGGGCGGCATCAGCACTGAGAGATGGTCACAGTTTCTCTCTCAGTGCAGACACATTTTCCCAAAGGCGTCAATACAAGCATCTGGTATCATTCCTGGGAGGGGCCGCCACCCACTGAATGCTCTAATACATGCTAGCAACAGCAACTTGCAATTAGCATGTGAAAACATGAAGGTCAAGTATACAGACCACCACTCGAACGTTTTTACCACCGCTAGCGGAGCACCCAGAATGGCTTTATACAGTGATGCCGTTCACCCCCCTCCAAGAAAGGAACAGCCCGCATTGCACAAGGCTGTTTGCTCACCACATCGAGCGTGACGCCGGGAAAAGGAGAGGGCCGCCTGATGAAGGCAGTGTCAGGAAACCAACAAGTGGTATAAGTCCCCTCCCCCACTGCTACACAACGGGGACACCCCGTCCCCCAGGAAACCAACAAGTGGTAATAAGCCACCTCCCCCACTGCTACACAACCAACAAGTGGTAATAAGCCACCTCCCCCACTGCTACACAACAGGGAAGTCCCGTCACCAAGGCGCCCCACCAACCATCTGAGCCACTCTGCTCCCCACCCTCCCTCGTATAATCGAACCTCTCCATTCATCCCTCCCTCTGATAACCATCCCACCCTTGTCCCTCACTCAACTGAACATCACCATATGGATTTAGATGATTTTTTTGCCGCCCCTGTTAAGCTATCACCCCAGATCCCGACCACCCGTCTCTCCAGTAAGTACAAACCACTCGTCACTGTCACGTGACAATGAACGTCACTGTTATGTGCCACCTAGGAAAATGTTTCCCTCAATTTCATTCCATGTATTATCCCCCTTTTCCTCCTCGC
>JADBJO010028695.1:5000-19844 GCA_016801955.1 Conus betulinus | reverse complement strand
GCAATGTACATGCACATATGCTGTTGTCAGAATCACTCACAGTGTTACACACCAAAGACCTTGGCCCCATGGTTGAGCAACACGCCTCGATAAGACTCGTGTTTATTCTCAGACAATAGCATGGACAACAACAACGACAACAATGACAACAACAACAACAACAGAAGAAGAAACGACATTGGTGCAATCATGACAATAACAACTCAAACTATATTTACTGTTTATAAAACAACATTCTTCAGAATATAGTGAACAACGGACAGATGAACCAACTTATCAGTTTACCAGCTATATACCTGCATACCTCACACACACACACACACACACACACACACACACACACACACACACACACACACACACAACACACAACACACACACACAGGTGCGCGCGCGCGCGCGAGTGCTCACACACACACACACACACACACACACACACACACACACACACACACACACACACACACACACACACAAGTGCTCGCATGCATGCACTCTCACACATGCACACATGCACGCATGACACACACACACACACACACACACACACACACACCACACACACACACACACACACACACACACACACACACACACACACACACACACAGTGAGTCATGTTTCTGTAATATGTCTGGCTTTAAACTCAGCATTCCAGCGAGAACTGTCAAATCAACACCAGAACGTCACTCTGCCTTATGTGTTTTACTGACTGCAAAGCAACAAATGAAGACTATGACTCAGCGCACGGAAAACTATTTCAGCCATCCCGAGCACACAAGGGCTGAGAAGAAATAACGAAATCACTCCCTACGTCATCAGTTACGTCAACAGAAAACAACGCAAAGCGTTTTTACCCTCCATTGCTCATTACAAGAGAGATATTTGAAACAGGGGCACAACGTTGCATTTCACAGACACCTCGAGCTGCCTTCATGTTTCCTTTCTCTTCCTTCTTGTTTCCTTCTTCTTCCTTTGTTTCCTTCCTTCTCACTTCTTTCACGTTTCCTTCTCCTTGCTCCTTGTTTCCTCCTTCTTCCTTCATGTTTCCTTCTTCTTTCACGTTTCCTTCTTTTTCCTTCACGTTTCCTTCTTCTTCATTCATGTTTCCTTCTCCTTCCTTCTTGTATCCTCCTCCTTCCTTCATGTTTCCTTCGCCTTCCTTCTTGTTTTCTTTTCCTTCCTTCTTGTTACCTTCTCCTTCCTTCATGTTTCCTGCTTCTTCTTCTTCTTTCCTTCTCCTTCCTTCATGTTTTTTTCCCCTTCCTTCATGTTTCCTTCTCCTTCCTTCATGTTTTTTCCCTTCCTTCATGTTTCCTTCTCCTTCCTTCATGTTTTCTTTCTCTTCCTTCACGTTTGCTTTTTCTTCCTTTATGTTTCTGCTGCTTCCTCCTTCGTGTTTCCTTCTAGTTCCTTCACGTTTTTCTCTCTCTTCCTTCATGTTTCTTTCTCCTTCTTTCATGTTTCCTTCTCCTTCTCTCCTTCTTTCATGCTTCCTTCTCTTTCCTCCATGTTTCCTTCTCCTTCCTTCATGTTTCCCCCTTCCTTCCTTCTTGTTTCCTTCTCCTCCCTTCTTGTTTCCTTCTCCTTCCTACATTCTTTTTTTCTTCTCCTCCCTACATTATTCCATTCCTTCTTCCTCCTCTTCTTTCTGTTTCCTTTTCCCTTCCTTCATGTTTCCTTCCCCTTCCTTCATGTTTCCTTCCCCTTCCTTCATGTTTCCTCCTGCTTCCTTCATGTTTCCTTCTCTTTCCTTCATGTTTCCTTCTCCTTCCTTCATGTCTCATTCTCACTATCTGTCGCCTTTTTGTTATGCCAGAAATAAAAGGCTGGATATGCTGGAGATATGGAAACAGATCATTTTTGACACACACAAGGCATCGACAACCTCAGCTTATCCCAGGAAGGAGGACTGTAATGATGTGGCTCTTATGCATCTCTATCTGGTCAGGTAGATTTCCCTGACCATTTAAAAAAAACGTATCAACGTTTACTGGTCCAAAGCCTCGGAGAAAGAAATGTTCATGCCCTTGTGGGATTGGCAGCAGACATCGAGGATCATTGTTTGGTCACACATCTTGGCGCTCATTCAGGCGTGTATGAATGGAACAGGATCCTTTTGTCATCCATCTACTGCACTCCCTGTCATTTGTTTGATGGACCATAATCAGGCTCTGCAGCTGAGCATGGTAGAGAATTCTACAGAAAGCGGACGGGTCATGTGTATTGGCAGTGTGGTCTGTGGTGACTCAAGTGGCTCTGGCCGAAATGTTCAGAGATGGCTAAGCAGACACGTGCGCGCGCGCGCGCGCGCGCGCGCGCGCGCACACACACACACAACACACACACACACACACACACACACACACACACACACACACACACACACACACACACCTCCAGTTAGTAATATGCGGTTTTGTAAAGGTAAAGATGACAGCCTTTGATTTTATGAATCTGAGGTATCTGCCATTGTAAAATAATGATCATTCTTATCAACATCATTTTCTAAAACTCTCCTCCTCAGTGCATATACTTTGATAGTCACACTACACAGCACTTATCCATAACTATCCAACAGTTCAAACTACTCATGCATATTCTCAATTAATTAAACAACGTCCTAACCTGCGCACTTTTGGGCGTATGGTCAGTGTTAAAACATGACTAACACAAAAACCTGTAGTTAAGCAGTCTGTTGCGAAATATGTCACCACCAGCTGAACACCAAGGGAATCAACTCATCATTCACACTTGCGTCACGTGACCCCGGCTACTGCGACCCTGATGTGATGTAAGAGTGCAAGTGAACGTGCGTTTCTGGATCATGGAAATGAAAGAGAGGAGGGTGGGAGGTGGTGGGTGGGGGGGGGGGGGGGGGGGGTGTGGTGGGGGGGGGGGGGAGATAGGGTGGGTAGATGTATAAGTGGGTGGCGCTGTGATATCGCCCTTCTGTACTGTTATCATCACCTTCCACCACCGTCCTGTTACCCCCCCTTCCCTTTCCACCCTCCCCCCCCCCTCCTCCCCTCCCTGCCCTCAGATCGTGGGTGACCTGAAGAAGGCAGACAGTTGGCGTCTCTCCGCATGCATCCTCCTGAGTTCCATACACCGCTGCTTCCTCCTCTCCACTCCCTCTGCCCCCCTCCCCCACCCCTCCTGCCCCTTACTCTCCCCACTTCGCCCCATCCTTTCCTGTCACTTTAACCCACCCCTCCACCTCATCATCCCATCGGTCCTGACGGTTATGGCGGTATACACACGTTACAGCCATTTTCAAGATTGCTTCGGAGCGTCTGCTGCGTCCCATTCCTTTAAACGGATCATTTTTAACATTCTGTGATTCAACCTTTCCATGTTGGCTGGTAAATGTCCCAGATTGTTCCGATAATCCAGGCATGGATAAAGCTGTTTACATTACATTCTTTTAGATGTCTGGTTTGTGAATGATGCAAACCATCTTGTTTGTTGCCATGGTTGTGAATAAATGAACAAGGAAAGGGGAAAGGTCCGACAATGAGTGTCTTGAGGACCAATTGAGGCAGGCAGGACTCTGTATAGTGAGAAAGCAGAGTGTTCTCTCGGAAGTAGGTTCCAGCGACTCAACGCTGAAGTCTTGCTTTTACTTTGCATTGCTTTGGAAATTCAGATGAAAGACAAAGAAAAATGAGACTAAGGTCTGATTTTCCTGTTGTTTCCCCTGAGCTTTGTTTCTCCTGAGATTTAGTGAACACCTTCCAAGATAGATGGACTGATATCCTTGAACGTAATTTCCATGTTCATTTGTTCATTAAAACGGATTTCTATGTTAATTTGTTCATTAAAATGGACACAAATGGAAGACAGCGTCAGTCATTCCAAGTGTGTGATTTGAGATTAGTTCTTGGTCGGACATATCGGGATCTAGGTGACACTAGATCAGCTGGTTTATCCTAAATGAGCCACCTCCCTCGTGTATTTCTCTCCTTTTTGTCATTCTAAGGTAGGCACAAAGTGTGTTGTTTTCTTCTCTTTTATGCTTTGAATAAACATTAGAATTAACACCTCTCATTTCTGTAATATTTTCTTCGTCATGGATAGCCCCCAAAGGGAATACTAAACAGAAATGTGTGCAAAAGCCAGCATTTCCAGTCATCTCTTTTCGATGAGACTGTATTTGTCGGGTGTCAATCGACCAGTTTCCTGATATTTCCTGGGACTGTTTGGGAGGAGCTCAAGGTCTGGAACCCACGTCCAGGCAGAGTAGAACTCTGCTTGTCTTCAGGATGGCGCTAGGCAGGCACCCATGTCTTGCTTCTTGTTCAGGAGACAGGGCATCAAAGAAACACTCAGCTCCAATGGAAACCTGATGTTCCAAGAAGGTGTCCACATTATTTTTTTTCTTTGATACCCTCCCTTTGTACTTCATGTTTGTTCAGTCTCCAAGGACTTCTGGCATTGTGTTTTTCAAACCCCTGTGTGTGTGTGTGTGTGTGTGTGTGTGTGTGTGTGCGTGCGTGCGTGCGTGCGTGCGTGCGTGCGTGCGTGTGTGCGTGTGTGTGTGTGGTGTGTGTGTGTGTGTGTGTGTGTGTGTGTGTGTGTGTGTGTGTGTGTGTGTGTGTGTGTTTTGGGGTGGGGGAGTGAGGTTAAAGTTAAAGAAGAAAACGTAAACCAGGGGCATACAATGCGATGTAACGGTGACTGAATACAGATGCGTATATAGACAATTGATAGTGCAACAGTGTTTGAGGTGTTGGAAAGTGCTATAGAAAAGGTCCATTATTGTCATAATCACCATTCAAACATGATCAAGTCCCATGACGAATCGCCACGCCAGCAGTGAAGCGTCAGAGGCTCCCCATTCTGGAGGCATGGTATCATGAAGGGTGGAGCCCATTCCCTCCTTCCACCTCCTTAACCTTCCCTGACCTGAATCAGGTGTCCATTCACAGCTGGGTGAACAGAGAGGGGGGATTCAAGCCGAGTGGTTCGAACTCACAACCTACCGTCAGTTCTACAGGCAAATGCTCTGACTGCTTGACTACAGGCAACTCTATTATACCATTGCCATCATTATTACTATGGTCACTAAGGCAAGTGCCAGTAAACAACTTTCCTGTCAGTGTGAAAATGACTTGCACAGACTGAAGAAGACGGTGTAAAAGTGACAATATGAAATCCTTCACAGAGAGCAGATGGGGTGCATTGAAGTCTGACTTCAGGAAAGAACCATTAGCTGTGTCTCGACTGACTCGATTTTCAGACAATGGAAGATCTGTCATCTTCAGAAATCCTCCAGTGTGTGTGTGTGGTGTGTGTGTGTGTGTGTGTGTGTGTGTGCGTGCGTGCGTGCGTGCGTGCGTGCGTGCGTGCGTGCGTTGCGTGCGTGCGTGCGTGCTGTGCGGTGTGTGTGTGTGTGTGTGTGTGTTGGTGTGTGTGGTGTGTGTGGTGCGTGCGTGTGTGCGTGCGTGCGTGCTTGTGTGTGTGTGTGTGTGTGTGTGTGTGTGTGTGTGTGTGTGTGTGTGTGTGTGTGTGTGTGTGTGTGTGTGTGTGTGTGTGTGTGTGTGTGTGTGTGCGCGCGTGCGCGCGCCAGCAAACCGTGCACGTAGCCTATGAGACTTTGAGACACAGAAGCGCATTATGTTGGATTCTAATTCTGGCTGTGGGAAATTAAATAATTACAGCCTGCCCGCGTCAAATTCAAGATGTGTGCTAAACAAAAGAAAATTGAATGAAGTAACAATAAAGTGAAATGAATTAGCGACTCAGATTGAAACATATCAACCCTCAGATCTGACACATGATCAGGGGTTATTAGAAGACTTCTGCAAAAATGTTTCCTATTTTAATGACTGGCCAGTTTGTTTGTTTCTTTGTTTTCTCCCCCAACACTGAATCATTAACCCTACAGTTAATTCAGCGGAAGGCAGAACCTCTGACGCGTGGGGGCAGGGTAAAATGATTACGTCCCTTTCATCATCTGCAGAGGAAGGAAAACCAAACTTCCTTCTGCGCTCACGCTGATGGAAAGGATAACGACAAACGGTAGAGAGGCCAGCATGATGGACACATATCTCTCTCCTTTCCAGCCCTCACTCTGAGGACTTCAGACATGAAACATAGTGATGGCGTCCAGCATTAATTATCCTTCATTAAACCTTCAGGGAACAAGACTGTCTGTGGCATACATGGCCGATCTGGACGAGAAGACATGAGACTGGAGAATGACAGAACAGTGAAGAGGAGAGGCAGGGTAGGGGTTGGTTGTCATAGTCAAGGGGGGGGGTCTATTCCAGGCATGAACGGGTTCGATTCAGCTTAAAGCAGGGCCGATTGAAGGGGCCATGTGCAAATGAAAAGAGAGAGAGGAGCACTGAGAATGAAAGGGTGCTCAGAGAGAGAGAAGAGAGAGAACAGGAGAGAGGAGAGGGAGAGAGAGAGGAGGAGGGAGAGAGCGGAGAGGGAGGGAGAGAGAGAGCACGGGGGGGGGATGAGGCGAGGAGAAGGGGAGAAGGGGCGAGAGTAGAGAGAGAGAGGAGGAGAGAGAGGGGAGAGGAGAGAGGAGAGGAGAGGAGGAGAGGAGAGGCAGAAGACCGAGAGGGGAGGGGAGGGAGGAGGAGTAGAGAGAGAGAGGAGAGGGAGAGAGGAGACGAGGAGGAGGAGGGGACAGAGGAGGGGAGAGACGGAGAGAGGCGAGAGAGAGATGGAGAAAGGAAGAGAGGAGAGAGAGGAAGACGAGGAAGAGAGACGGAAGAGCAGGGGGAGGGAGGGAGAGGGCGGTGGTAAAGGAGAAGAGATAAGGCGAGAGAGAGGAGAGGAGAGAGAGATGAGAGGAGAGACGGAGGGACCACCACAGAGATAGAGAAAGGGCTGCTGCAGTACAATTTATTCCATGTAAAACCATAGGCTGACTGTTGTGTGTTAAATAAATAATAATCACAAGGAAAATGACAGATGTTCAAAACACACACACACACACACACACACACACACACACACACACACACACACACACACACACACACAACACACACACACACACTCAACAACACACACACACACACACACACACACACACACACACTCACACACACACACATACACACACCACACACACACACACACACACAAACACACACACACACAACACACACACACACGCACACACTCACACACACGCACACACTCACGCATGCACACACACACGCGCGCGTGCACGCACGCACGCGCGCGCACACATACAGACACACACACACACGCACGCACGCACGCACGCGCGCGCACGCACACACACACACACACACACACACACACACACACACACACACCACCAAAAAAAAAAAAAAAAAAGAAAGGAAAAACACGGGTGGTACAAAGTAAAGAGCCAGAAGTTTCATGACATACGTCAAAGCAAAAGAACAGAGCAGTGTGGCAATTTTGAGCAAGTCAGCAGGCTGCTACAGTTTTGTGATCTGATGAGAGCGTGTGTGGATCAGCAGAAGCCTGTCATTTTTCGGTTCTCTGGGTGTGGAAATTTCAGTCGCAGCTCATATCCTAACTAGGGAAGGAAAGTTTCAAAATGGAGTGACCGATGGCGGAGAACGAAGTAAAAATTCAGAAAGAGAGGGGGCTAGTTACCGCCAAGGACATTGACAAACAAAACACAGGACAAGACACGATGCATTTTCGACCTCTTGGGTCTTCTTCAGGCAAAAAAGAAAACAGATCACATTTAACATTTAGGACAGTACAAACAAAGAACGAAGAGAGACTTATCTGTTGTCCATGTGGTAGGAAGAATGGCCACGTCTATGCAGTCTTCCAGTTGTGTGTGACACTGGTCAGATCTTCTGTCTGTTATTCCAGTATGGATCGAAATACCGTGGGGGATAGGGTCGATGACTGGGATGGGAATGGGAGAGATAGGATTTCAGGAAAACGCCAGAGCTATTGGCACTAATGGCCACGGGTAGCTTCATTCATCAACTCTGATCCACCACGACAGACACTGTGTGTCTTCATTAATTCAGATCCTGTTACTGTTCTGTGTGCTCTCTCTCTCTCTCTCTCTCTCTCTCTCTCTCTCTCTCTCTCTCTCTCTCTCTCTCTCTCTCTCATGTTATTGTCTGTTTTGATACAACGTTTTTGGAGCCACTTTATTAGTTTAATTGAGAGTATTGTTATCCAGATATTTTACGTTTACACATTGTCATCCACCATGCATACGAAAGCTGTTGCATATTCATGATAATTGATAGCAATACTACGTTCTCCTCTTTTTCATCTTCGTTTCGATTGTGTGTGTGTGTGTGTGTGTGTGTGTGTGTGTGTGTGTGTGTGTGTGTGTGTGTGTGTGTGTGTGTGTGTGTGTGTATCCTAGTGGCCCTACAAGAAAAAAACACATCGTCCTATCTGTAGTTTACACTGGAGCCGGGACATAACTGACAGTAGACTTTAGGAAACAAAGACCGAATATAAAGAAAAACTTTCAACACATCATATATTAACTCAACCATAGCGTGGCTGATGTTCTCACTCCAATAAAAGAAAACCCACCTTTTAACTATTCAAACACCAGCCAAGCCTAAGAGCAGGAAATGTTTTCATGCACGCAAATGCTGACCTTTTCTGTTCATCTGTCGTCCATTGTTGGTGCAGAATAACCCATGTGGGATCGGTATGAATGTCGATGAGTGAATTTGGCCTCTGCATTGCTGAAATATACAAAGAACCATGTAGAGAATGGGTGGGGCCATAATCTGAAAAGACAATCCCCAGCATCTAGAAATATTCATCAGTCTGAATCATCAATTTGCACCAAGTTGTGGTGTAACTGTTTCGTGTGAAAGCTATACTGTTATCTCTGAGAACTGTGGTGTTTCTGCCACTGTGTCCGGCCGCTTTGATCCCGAATTAATGTCCAGCAGTCATCATCCGCTGGGCCACCAGATCAGAAAGAAGTCTGTTGGTGAGGCAAAGGGGACGGAATCACCAACATGTTTTATTGATGAAGGTCTCCATGGAAATTTCGTTTGGGTCACGTGACGGCGGGCCCAGGATGTCGCCGGAAAAGAGACTGACAGTGAAATGACCCCTTATAGAGCGACGGCAGGAAAAAAACCCCTAGAAACAACATCACTAAGACCTGCCGCCTGTGATGTTGTGTGGAGGTTTCATCACTGTCCTTTGTGCTCTCTTCATGGTCAGCGCTCACTGGGCTGGTTGAAGCTGGAACTGTTTGGACACACGACAGACAGCCGTTCCGTGGTTTGTCTTGAGTCTGTCCAAACATCACCATGTGTTAAAGGTTTGTCTTTATATTTATACTGTATCCTGAAGGCTGCTGTCAGTGATGTCCCTGGCTCCAGTGTGATTGACAGTGAGGTCGATACTTCTTCTCGTAGGACCACGATGAGACACATACATGCACACTGCCATCCATTCCAAAACAGAATGGGAAAAAAAGAGTCAAACGCAGTTTTTGCTATAAAACTAGCATGAATAACAACAGCTTTTGTACTCATGGTGAATGGCGAATGTATACACAAGAAAATGTACGGATAACAACGCTCTCAAATGAAAAATTATGAAGTGGCTCCAAAATGTTGCATGAAAACAGACAGTGACATGAAAACGAGAGAGAGAGAGAGAGAGAGAGAGAGAGAGAGGGAGAGAGAGAGCGAGAGAGAGAGGAGAGACAGAGAGAGAGAAGACAGACAGACACAGACAGACAGAGAGAGACAGAGAGCGAGAGAGAGAGAGAGGAGAGAGAGAGAGAGACAAGACAGAGACAGAGACAAACAGACAGACAGAGACAGAGACAGAGAGAGAGAGAGAGAGAGAGAGAGAGAGAGAGAGACAGAGAGAGAGAGAGAGAGAGAGAGAGAGAGAGAGAGAGAGAGAGAGAGAGAGAGAGGAGAGAGAGCACAGAACTGTAACAGGATCTGAATTAATGAAGACACACAGTGTCTTTCGTGGTGGATCAGAGTTGATGAATGAAGCTACCCGTGGCCATTAGTGCCAATAGCTCTGGCGTTTCCCTGAAATCCTATCTCTCCCAGTCCCATCCCAATCGTCGTCAGCTATCCACCACGGTATTTCGATCCATCCTGGAATAACAGAACGATCTGACCAGTGTCACCAATGGAAGACTGGAGAGGCGTGGTTTCCATCCGTTGCTCTGTCCCTGACTGGCCATGTCCACCAGGGAACCCTGACCAGTGGCCTGACTGTACGCCACCTTACACACAGGGCTTGGACAGTACTGCTCCATGTTCTGACCAACGTTCTGGGTGACCGTACTTTGACCTGTGCCAACGAGGTCATGTATTCACCCGCTCCTGTTTGTTCGTCTGTCTGTTAACAATATCTGTCGGTTAGGATTTGTCTGTCTGCAATCATTTGTCTGTATCTTAGCATTTGCCTTGTTTGTCTGTCTGTTAACAGTTATCAGCCGGTTAGGATTTGTCTCTCTGCAACCATTCTATATGTTTGCATTTGGCTGTCTGTTGGCATTTGTCTGTACGTTAGCACTGGCTTGTCTGTTAACATTTGTCTGACTGTTAACAGTTGTTTGTCTGTCAACAGGATTACGCAGAGACGATTGTACCGATCGTGACGAAACTTGGTGACAACTGGAGTGTGGCTCAATGACGGCCCCATGACATTTCTGGTGAACATCCGTTATACGCATCATGATAGGAGGGCGGATCCAGGATCTGTACCACCCTGCAGATGTCTGCGCTCTCCCGGATGTTGATGTTCCTTGGACCTGTGATGGGACACACCAGGCAAGGCGGCAGGACCAAATCTGCTGTCACTGTGTGGGATGGAGTTGGGAGGAATGGCACCAGACAGCCCTGGTGGGTTCCTGAAATCATCAGGGCTTGATGCGGACAGTGACCTCTGGGTACCATCAGAGTACTGCCACCGATACTGAGGGAACACTGGCGGTGTGTTCAGTTTTTTTAAGTAAAGAAGAGGGAGTGGATTGTCTTTCCTTCCTTAGTTCTGTCGTTACTTTCCATTGAGACTTCAACACTCAAAGAATTGAAAATTGTTCGACTTCTGCTCATCCACGCACGCATTCAACAGAACACAAAACAGTCGTAGCCTGTTGGCTTCCTGAATTAACATTTCACTGTCAAGACGTTTGGCCACCGTTCTCTCCATTGTTTTGACGTCTGTAGTGGAACTGTTGGCTCTGTAGTTTTACCACCCTTGTTTTCTCTTTCTCTTTTCGGTGTGTGTGTGTGTGTGTGTGTGTGTGTGTGTGTGTGTGTGTGTGTGTGTGTGTGTGTGTGTGTGTGTGTGTGTGTGTGTGTGTGTGTGTGTGTGTGTGTGTGTGTGTGTGTGTGTCTGTGTGCGTGAGTGCGTGTGTATGTGTGTGTGTGTGTGTGTGTGTGTGTGTGTGTGTGTGTGTGTGTGTGTGTGTGTGTGTGTGTGCGTGCGTGCGTGCGTGCGTGCGTGCGTGTGTGTGTGTGTGTGTGTGTGTGTGTGTGTGTGTGTGTGTGTGTGTGTGTGTGTGTGTGTGTGTGTGTGTGTGTGTGTGTGTGTGTGTGAAAATGAAAGGTGTATGTGTGTAAGTGCGTGGATCGTTTAACTTGCACTTCAAAAACGTTTGTTTCTAAAAAACGATCACACCTGACCGACATGTGTTCATTTGCCATTGTCCGCCATCATCATATTTTTAGCGATCATTCATTTGCGTCTGTACTTGTTTAATTATGCTGATGATTAATTTTGTAGTATGCAAATGTCAAAAACATCCATGTTCATCCTGCGTACTCAGATAAAAAAAATTCAAAAGTAAGTGTTAAAAGCATAGTTTACATTAGCACCACTATACATATCACCATCATTTACTTCCCAGTAAACTGAAGAGTTTTCAGACGCCATCTAAGCCTTTGATAGAGACTCACACTTTCTATGACTGACAGATGAGGCTTTTCAGAGTGCTGGGGCAGCGTATTATAACGCCCTGAAAACCCAGGAGGATTTTTGTTTCAGACGCACCAAAATCCTCAGGCAGCACTGTACTGACGACCGTAGAGGTTGAGGTGGAATGGAGATGTGCACCCGTCCTTCCAAATCTGGGCAGCTGCACCGGTCAATCGCGAATGTCCGGGTTTTGTCGTCAACCCACGTAGCCCCTGGCAGCCAGTGCAAATCCTGGAGGACAGGAGAGATGAGCTCACTCCTCGCGCTGCTGTGTTTGATCTTCACTCCAGACGTTTCGGTTCCAGCTCTGGCCAGCCAGCAGTGGCTAGAGACAGATGCTGCAGGGGTCCAGCCTGGATGAGATTGACAGCTGCTGCCATGGAGTTTGCATTTGCCGTGTATGGGCAGGAAGGGGGCTTTGAATGTACACATTGCGTGTATGCACAGATTGCAATTAACCAGTTAGAATTTCTGGCATTCAAACTGATAAATCTACCTTGTTATTCAACTTCAGACTGCCATTTAAAGTATAACACGAGATCGGTGTGTATATCCCTCAGCGCCATCTGGAGACATCTGCATCCGTCTTGTTTTCTAGCTTGTCTTCTAGCACCTTTTGGGGTCGTAAGACAAGATAGATGAAGATGATACCAGAAGACAACAGACAAGTTGATGAAGATGACACCAGAAGACCACAGACGACAAGACTGATGAAGATGAGACCAAATGGACGGCAAAATTCTGTTGTGTGGCGTCTTCTCTGTTATCTTCATCAATCTTGTCGTCTGTCGTCTTCTCTGTTATCTTCATCAATCTTGTCGTCTATCGTCTTCTCTCTGTTATCTTCATCAATCTTGTCGTCTGTCGTCTTCTCTGATATCTTCATCAGCCTTGTCACCTGTCGTCTTCTGGTGTCCTGTTCATCAATCTTGTCGTCTGACGTCTTTTAGAGTTCCCTACACTGATTGCAGTTTCCTTTTCCAGGGTTTAATGCAGACCTTCAGCCGACAGAACGCAGGTGATGCCGTGCTCTACATGTCAGTGCCAGAGTAAAATGATGGGGGCCAACGTCCCGCCAAGTGCTGTGCAGAGAGAGGAAAGAGGGAGGGAAGGTGAGAACAAGGCGCAGAGATCACCCGGGAAGACAAAAAAACAGACTGGCGGGGCAGATGGGAATGTAAGAAGGAGGAGAGAGCCATGGGCCTATCAGACAGCGGGGCAAACATCATCATGCTGGTAAGCACACTTGTCGAGAGTATCAGCCTGTATATGCAGAAAGAAAGAAAGAAAGAATTCCATCGTGGGCACGTCACTGGGTTTTGGGCACATTCATGGTGCACGCGTTGCTGGAAGAGAGTTTTCGCTCACGCCGGCTCCGTGACTAAGCAATTATGGTCATTAGTAGGGGGCTAGTGGGTGGTGTCCTGTGTATGTTGGATCAGAACAGGCGCCACTGAACACCACTGAAGAGACTCTGCAGCAGTGAAGTGTCTCCTCCGGTGGGTTGCCTCTGGTCGGCTTGGCATTGACTGCTCCCTGTGGATTGCCAGTAGCGCGCGGCTGCAGCAGGCCGTGCTGAGCTGTGGCTGTGGACGGGGGCTTGGAATAAGCAGCATGGGTGCTACGCCACTGACAGCAAAACTAATACAAAATGAAATAAATAAATGAATAAATAAATACCACAGCTAAACTCAGCATCCATTTTTCATGAAGTACACCACATTTCGTGTTGACTGCACTATATTCAGGGCTGCTAGACAGGTTTGTTGACAACTGCTGGGTTCCTGGAAGCTGGTTGCAGGCAGGTTCAGGCTGGCAGGAAGATCAGGAAGAGGCAGTGCCAGTCACAGGGGTGTTAAAATGCTGACGCAGCTGCTGCTGCTGCTGCTGCTGCTGCTGTTTATCAACTCACCTGGTTCAAAAAGCTGACACAGCTGCTGATGTTGGAGTCCGAGCAGAAGATTTCCTGAGGACGGGCGAAGGGCCCCTGTGACTGACCATCGCCGCTGATGTCCAGAGGAAGTTCTTCGCCAGGCGTCTCCAACTTGTGGGCAGCTCCGGGACTGGTGTAGAAGGACAACAACTTCCAGTCTGCCATTCTGAGACACACACACATACGCGCACACACAATAAACATCAACTAGTGCTTGAAACGCGTGGTATATCCTGCCAAGTCAGTGTGAATGGCACCAGGTCAATGTGAATGGCACCAAGTCAATGTGAATGGCACTGTTTCAATATGAATGACACCATGTCAGTGTGAACGGCACTACGTCAATGTGAATGGCACCATGTCAATACGAATGACACCATATCAGTGTGAATGGCACCAAGTCAGTGTGAATGGCACCATGTCAATGTGAATGGCACCATGTCAGTGTGAATGGCACCATGTCAATGTGAATGGCACCATGTCAAACGTGAATGGCACCATGTCAATGTGAATGGCATAATGTCAGTATGAATGGTATAATGTCAGTGCGCTGCACCTAACTATACCCCCAGATCTGTGTTAGCCAGCGCATTTCGCTTACAATCATTATTTCCATTATTATCATTACCAAGAACACTTCAACACCTAATCAACTGCATGCCCTAAGCATTTATAACATTTATGAATAAGAAAACATCAAATTACAAGCCAAGTAACTGGGAACAAACAATACACAAAAACACACCCCACAGTCACAGGGTTGCTCACATCCACTCAACATGTTCCACTACCCTATGTTGCCCTCTCTCTCTCTGTCAGATAGGAAAAGAAAATTTTTCAAGTTTGAAAAGTGCTGATGTGGGAGATTGTTTCAAATCAAAGGGAGCTGACTGGCAAAAAGAACACAGCTCAAAAGTCTCAAGATGAATAAAGAGAATGTGGATGAGTATACAAAATTCGTGTGATGGGCAATACAAATGCAACAGATCAGT
>JADBJO010028694.1:0-15000 GCA_016801955.1 Conus betulinus | reverse complement strand
ACACACACACACACACACACACACAATGTCAACGCACCCGCACATAGAGAGAGAAACAGACATAAGACGGAAAAGCTGAAACAGAACGCCACAGATGGACAGATGAGAGTTACAGACAGACAGACAGACAGGGACAAACTGAAGCAGAGAGAGAAAGACGGAGGGAGAAAAACGGAGTGGAGCAGAGAGACTGAAGCTGAGAGGTGCAGACAGAGACACGTTGAGGCAGAGAGAGAGAGAGAGAGAGAGAGGCAACATCAAATGTCCAATTGTAAGCTAGCGTTACATCGATTGTGGTAACACTTGAGCTGTTTGTACATTTTCCCCTTTTTCAACATGCCCAATAACATGAGTCGAAACGTGAATAAAAGTTTTTTTTTTTTTTTTTTAAATGTGTGCAACACAGAGAGTGTGAAAAACAAATACACTGTACGTAATATGCACCCCATACAGAAAAAAAGGTAAACTGGCATTCATTGGCTTTATTGAATCAACTGTGTGACAAGGACACAGAGATGTGCTTTCTCTCTCTCACTTTGAAACGTATTTTAATTCTTGATCTGACATTTATATTCTAATGTCTGCACACCTGATGTCATGAACTAGCTTGATTAACTATTTGAACAAACCGATAAACGGAGCCACTCGGGTAAACATGTATGCATAAACACACACACACACACACACACACACACACACACACACGCGCACACACACACACACACACACACACGCACGCACACACACACACACACACACACACTCGCACGCCGCCCGCCCGCCCGCCCGCCCGCACATACACACAGAGAGAGAGAGAGAGAGAGACGGGAGGAGGTGTTGAGAGTCGGCGATTCCGACGAGGCGTACTCGCCACACAGTTCTCAACCTTTCCGTCTTTCTGTCAGCAAGTTTAATTAACAGCAAGCAGCACATCGACGATGAAACAAACAGCTGAAGAAGAGACAAACAAGAACTCGTAACCTAACCTTGTATGAGAGAAGGAAGGAGGAACGAAGGAATAAAGTAACTGAGAACGAAGGCTGTAGGGAATGAATAATTAATGATATAAGGAAGCCGTGAAAGAAATATGTAATAATAAAAAAGGGAAGCCAAAAATGTAAACTAGCACAAAGTACGACTGACCATCCAGTCAATGAGCTACCGTGGCAAAGTGGTTTAGCATCGTGGACTCCCGGCTGAGTTCGATTCCCATCAGAGTCATGTGGGATTCTTCTGTACCGACCGGCTCCTACTCGGAGTTGAGTCTGCTATGGGCTCAACTGGGACGACTGGGACACCACAGTCGAGTTTCATCCATTAAATGGGTGCGTCTTGGACATTGTTGCTCAAATTTCCTGACCAACATTGCAGGTGCGTCTATCTCTCGGAGCCTGCTGACACCGGATATCTTAAGAAAGTAAGCGTACAGTACAGCCATGTATGCAGTCTCAGACCGGAATGGAAATCCGTATCTCAAAATCCGTACATCATCTCTTCATCCTCATTCTCATCGATCAGTTCTTAAAAAAAAAAAAATAAAAAAAAAAACAAATCTGTGACCCTTCAGGCCCTACTCTCGTGCTGACCTCAGTTTCGATGTCCTTACCACGTCTATGGCCTTGGTTTGATTCCAACGGGGTCACCGTATCGGCAAATCGTTGGATGGACATGGTGGCCCCCTCCGGAGGGAAAGCTCACTCATGTCGGCTCCGCGAATAGGCAATCATTGTCGTCCGTAGAGGGCTAAGTAGGTGGTGTCCTGCGAATGTTGGATCGGAACAGGGCCGCTGAACACCATCGAAGTGACTCGGCAGCAGTGCAGTGTCTCCTCCGGTGGGTTGCTTCTTGACGACTTGATATTGACTGCTCCCTGTGGATTGCTGGGGCTGGGGGGTCGGTGCTGTCTGTGGCTGTGGACGGGGGTCAAAATGAGCGGCGGCGTGGGTGCAATGCCACCGAGGTGGCACAGAAGATGGGACAGAGAAAATAACAGATAAACAAAAAACAGTCGAAGAAACCACCAAGCACCAAGCCAACCAACCCAACCTACTCTTGTTACTCCCCTATCCCGACAGACGTTCAAAGTGGGTCCGAAGAACAAACAATTGAAACATACGCACGCACACACACACACACACACACACACATAAACAGGAGGGACAAATACATGGATACAAAAGCGTCTAGTTGATGTGCATACATTCTGCCTGTGTAAGCTTGTTACATATTAACCGTGGATTTCCCTACAGAATTTTGTCGGGGACAACTGGTGTAAGGTCTGTTACGTGCGCTTATTCATAAACCCAAACTCTATTTACATACTGATTATTGGAAGGCAAAACACACTCAGAGAGAGAGAGGGGGGGGGGGGGGGGTGTAAAACTGCCGTAATGATCTGTGAGTAAGGCATGAACATGCGCTGATGAATACTGCGTCACACTGACAAAAACAGAATTCATGGTTAATGCAAAACGATACACAGTATCTTTGTGACAATGCACATTCATTGGTAAGTGACGTGCATACACGTTAGTACGTTGTTATGGGCGTTGAGTAGCTTCTTATTTTTTTTCTTTTTTTCTTTTCTTTTTTCATTTTTGAGCGGCCATATACTTTTAGATTTATTTCCATTCATGCCTGTGTGTACGTTCGTGCGTGCTTGCGTGCGTGCGCGCGCGTGTGTATGTGTGTGTGTGTGCGTGCGTGCGTGCGTGTGTGTGTGTGTGTGTGAAGAGACTCGGTTTTAATTGGCATCTATGCCTGTGCGTGCCGGCATTGCTTTTACTATGCGTGTTTGTCATGCATTCCCTCGCATGATTTTTAAAAAAAATTTCTTTTCTTATACTTGTTTTCAGAGCTTTTGAAAATGACAAAATCACGTATGGTCATCGATATTAGCATTTCACTTAAAAAAAACAAACATTTCCTTAAAACAGCAGCAACAACAACATCGATTCCTGGCCCTGATTACGAGCACTTTGATAATCGAAAACAAAAACATTAAACGTTATTACACAGTAGCATTTCAGGAAATATCCTTTTTCTATGGCTGGAGAAATTTTTCGTTTTTCATTTTTTTTAGCTTACACGGTAGCTTTCTGCTCTGTGCTGTCATATCTGCTAGGCAATTCGGTGTGGTAAGCAGCATTCGTTTGGAGTTATTGGCGTGTCTTCATTTGATACTGTGAGACCGAGTTACCCTACATGTCAGCTGTTTAGTGTTCATAGTTACCTAACTCGTTGAAGATTTACTTTTACGCCAGTAGCAGCTTTAGGGTCAACGCACATGGGGTGGTCATGTCAATGATGAAGTGAAGGTCAAGTATTATACATAGTTAACGGTATTGCATAGTTAAGAGTATTACATGTACTGTGCTGGGACATGGATATATGTTATGGTTGTGACTGGTTTATGCATCTGCTATGACTTTTTTGCTGCATGAAGTGTCATCCTTGACAGAGTATGGCGTGTAAGCAAGCTATGATCAAACGGAAGCTCAATTTCCTGTCAGATTAGTGGCCTACATGCTCATGCGCATACCACCAACCCTTTGCAATTTTGTAAAAGCATCGTGTTATCAGGTTTAACATCAACTTGAGGAATTTTACCAGTATCTGGCATGCCTTTGTTGCTAACACTATTTACATTAAAGGTAACTGGAAGATTGTTATTTCCAAGGGTCTTCTACGGTCGATCAGTCCTAGATCAGGTGATACAAGTGACGTCTGTCGCTTTTGTTTTGTGTCTTGGGACAGCTGGGACTCTAGCAATAGATCCATTGTTTGAGACAATAGAAATGAAATCAGTGTTATTTTCTACAAAACTGTTACTCGCGACTTTTGAACAATTGGTGTCCTGAGAAGGGGCGTGTGCATTTAAGTCTCTAAGTACTTTCGGTTTTTCATTTGTTTTGACCTGTGTGTGTTTTCTCCGTGAGGGCCATTGGGACAATACACACAGATGATGTTATATACTGATTCATTATGGGCTTTCATTGCGCTGCATCAGTGGCAAACTCCTTCTATGTATCTGGTGGTCCTGGATAGGCGATGATGGTTGAATATTGTTAGTCACGTATTTCGTAAATGGCACACAGAACAGTCATGTGTAATTCGTTTATGTTAAAGAGTGGCTGGAAGTAATTTAACAAAAAGTCATTCACTACTGCCAGAGCACAGCCTTTATCCACACGTGAAATCTTTGTTAGCTTCGAACGTAAGTGTTTCACACTATCAGTGACAGAGTGTGGTGAACAGCAGCTAGTCAGTGAAGCGGAGAGAGACAGCGAGCCACTCATGTTAACATCGCTGGTGCGTATCTTCTGTAGGACTGGACTCAGCTGAAGGCAAAAAAACACCGGATCTGAAAAGTTCTCTATTTTGGGTTATGTGCAACACGGTAGAGTGTTGCAACCAGTCCCGTCCTGTTCGTTGTCCATCCACCACACTACGGTCTGCCCTGGAGGCATGTACACCTTCCACTGTGTCCAGAAGGGTTGTCAAAGAAAGGGGTATCAGGCCAGACACACAGCCTTTAATAACTAAGATAAAGTTTGTCTGATCACTGGGAAGAGAAAATGCTTCCTTCTGTATTATCGTGTGCTTTTTTCCCCTGTTGCTCTTAACTGTACGAGATTTTACATCGCTACTCGGTGAACGTGTCGTTAGTTTGATTATTCGATCTTTTGTTTCACGTTCCAAGATCCGTGAGGTTCGTGAACGTCACGGAGCGAAGCTCACAATCGGAAAAGAATCGCATAAAGACATTCGGTGTACTGTTTGTGATCGCGCAAGGGGAAGTAACCGTATGGAAGCCGTCTTTATGTGGGAACCGTTTTGTAAGAAAAAATATCTGCGATGGAAATCGGTTTCTGGCTGGTTGACTTGAATTTCCATTGTTTATGTACAGGTAAGGGCTTTCCATTCGGAATGGCCGAAATGTTCAAGTCTACAATGTTCTGAAAATAAATCTGCTAAATTTTGGATGAAGAGACTGCCAAATCGATGTTCAATTAAAAACGGTTCCAAGTGAAGCAGGCTGAACAACATATCTGAGTCAACCATCGACAGCAGTATCATTGCAGCCTGCATTCCCCACCTTGCAGAAAGACCGTTCAAAGATGAGTTCAGAATACGTTCGCTGTTCATCGTGTCTCTGCACGCTGGATCATGGATCGCGGTCTTCTGTCAAGAGAGAAACTCTGGTCCGTCCTGATTCGTGCACCAATGGTTCGTTCAGTTAGGAACAACCTTTCTAGACCGTCATTTACATCATGTTCGTTGTGAGAGATGTGAACAGTCCTTTTGAATCTTTCATGTTGAAAAACATGTTAAAACAACAACGGCAAGCAGAGGTGCGCAGACCTCCGCCAGGGTCGAATATATCATGGATCTGATCCGCCGGGATCTGCACCAAAAGTTCATGGGTTCGTCCGTGGGTCACATTCAGTCTCTACATCCTGTTTTGTTCAAATTGGTTCTGAGCTTTCCTGCTGACTAGCAAATAAACTATTAACAAAGAAACCGTCAAATAATCAGCTGCCATGCTGAAGTGGATAGCGTCGCAGATTCGTGGCTTGGAGATCGTTGGCTCGATTCGCATCAGAGCCATGTGGGTACTTTTGGACCTAACTGGCTCCTAGCCAGAGGTGACTATGCTACGGGCTCGGTTGGGAGGACTGAGACCACACAGTCGAGTTTCATCCACATAATGGACGCGTCTCTGAGAGTGTTGCTCAAATTTCCTGATTAACACTGCAAGTATGTGCTTCTTCCAGGCCTGGTTAATGGCAGGATGAATTATGAAAGTAAGCGTAGAATACAGCCCTGTCATGCAGCCTCAGATCAAAATGGAAACATGTAGCATAATGTCTATCATCCTCATTCTCATCGATTAGCATGAAACATAAAAAAAAAAAAAAAGAAAAAAACGTCTTAAATTCTGTGGCCCTTCATGCCCTGCTCTCATAATGATCTCAGTTTTGATGTCGTCTTCATGTCTATGGTCTTTGATTCCATCAAGGTCACCAGTCTCGGCAAGTTCATGGCAACAGTTGTTGGACGAACGTGGTGCAACCCTCCAGAGGGAGAGCTCATACACACTGGCTCTGCTACTAAGCAATTATTGTCGTCAGTGGGGGCTCAGTAGGTGGTGTCCTGCGCATGTTGGAATAGAACAGGCACCACTGAACACCGACGTGACTCGGCAGCAGTGCAGTGTCTCCTCCAGTACGTTGCCTCTTGACGAGTTGACATTGACTTCCCCCCTGTGGATTGCCGGTGCCGGGACTGCAGTGGGCCTGGCCGGGTGGGTGGCTGTGGCTATAGACAGGGTGTTGGAATCAGCGGCGTGGGTGTTGTGCCAAGGAGGTGGCGCAGTAAAAGGGACTGCAGGAAAAGAAAACCGCTTTAATAGGGGTGAAAAAACAGCGTCCTCGATTTAAGTAATGAAGGAAAAGGAGAAAAAGAAGAACGTTATTTGAAAAGTGCCTTCATACGACAACACAAACACAGTTTGACCACTTTTAATTGCTGTAAGTCAGCAAAAAAGAACAAAAAGGAAAAGAACAGCATTAACATCCACAAAGATTTTTTTTTTTTTGTTTCAGAAAAAAAAGAAAGCTTCGAACATAAAACAAGTAAATGATTTTCAATTTGTTTTCGGTGTTATTTTCATCTTTTTTCCATGACTCTGCTTTTCTTCCCCTTCTGTTCCTTGCTCTGTCCATTTCCTGAAATTCTCGAATGGTGGTGAGTTATTCATTATTCATCTTTTTTCTCTTTTTTTTTTTGCGATTTGGTCGCAGCTTTTTTGTTTTTTTGTTTTGTTTTTTTTCGTTTTTTTTGTTTTGTTTTTTTGTTTTAATAGGTACCATCCTTTATTTCGAAAGTTCTTTGTCGTTTGCTTCCTTGATTATGTTTAACCTCTTTGCGATGTTGAACAGGTGAAGGTAAACACAGAGAGATTACAATTACACTCACTGACAAAGGGACATGATCACAAGTTGCCCGACAATCAAAAGCGCCTCCTGCATTTTGAGCCGTTTTGTTCTACAATGGTTTTAGCGAAGATTGCGGTGAAATCATTACACATGACCTGATTTTATACAGTGCAAAAGCTCTGATGATCATCAGTTTAAAAAGGGGCCGGAATAAACTCAGTTGGTAGAGTGCAGGACTCGTGATCCTGAGTTACGGGTTCGAATTTCGGTACAGACGGATTTTTCCCTCGGAGTTAACATTGGTTCTGACTCCATCCCCCATACAGTCCTTCGAATGATGTTCCGTGTATGAACGCACGCACATCTTGCACACACGTAAATTCTCATCACCAACCTTCGGAAGAGAAGGCCAGTTTGGCCCTTGGTATGGATGACATGTTGGACATAGCATGCACCTTACCCCGAAGTTGGAGTATGACTGCCTTAATGGCGAGATTAAAAAAAAAAAAAAAAAAAAAAAAAAAAAAAAAAAAAACGGTCATACACACACAAAGTGTCAGAATCTTCAACTCGATAAAGGTGGACACTCAAAGAAAGAAGAAGAAGCTGGTTTAGAACGACGGGTGACAGTTTTCAGATAGATCGAAGACTCTTATTATCATTATAATTTTATTTATTTTTTTCTAATTTTTTTTTTTTTATTTATTTATTTATTTATTTTTTTTTTTTTTTTGGTCATAGTCTGATTTCGTTTGAACAGGCACACCTGATTGTTGTTGTTGTTGTTGTTCTTGTTGTTGTGTTTCTTGTTCTTCTTGTTCTTCTTCTTCTTCTTCTTCTTCTTCTTCTTGTGTGCGTATATGGGGAAACTCTAAGTGTAAGTCACCTATCACTAGATTGTCCAAGAGCAAAGAATACAGTGCACAAAGCTGGTACTAATATTTGACATGATAGATCGACTCCACTGACATTACCTAAAATGTTAAATGATTATGCTTTTCTTTGTTCGTTATGCCCACATCTATCAAGCAGTCCAGTAAGAATTTATCTTTAACTTTCAACATCTCATATATAAAAAGAAATTACTTACACACACATGAACACATACACACACACACGCGCGCGCGCGCGCACAGACACACACACACACACACACACACACACACACACACACACACACACACACATGTGCGCATGCACACACACACACGCAGGTACACACATACACACGCGCGGGCGCAAACACACACACACACACACACACACACACACACACACACACACACACACACACACACACACACACACACAATCTGTCGATAAACACGTTAAGTGGGAAGACGTTAAGTTGAAGAAGAAGAAGAAGAAGAACAACAACAACAACAACAATAACAACAACAACAACAACAACAATAGCAACAATAACAGAGAGAGAGAGAGAACGAACGAACGAAATATTTTAATCAGTATAGGCCATGTCCCCTTCTAATGGGGGTACAATACAACGATACCAATAATACTTCATACAGCAAGGTAGCATGTCACAGCTGACACCAAGAAACTGACAGAAAAACATACAAAATGTACACAATACATGCTAGGGTTGGATTCCTTTAGTTCGGTTCAGTTCAGTGGTTTATATAACGTCTGTTCACCATTGATGATGATATTAGACGAAAAATAATCTAAAACGTCATCACTATCAAACAATGCTTAACCCCAAGATTAAAAAAAAAAACGTATTTGGTATTAAACAAACAAACAAACAAACAAAAAACAAAAAAAAAACGCATCAAAGCAGCTTGGCAATTTTAGATTGTGCGATAATAGTAGCAAAGTTTATGATAGTAGGGCTGGACAATATTTGACTGATATCTTGGACTTTGATGTCAACAGAATTTTCTTTATAGATTGGAGTTAAGACAGAACATTCCATCAATAGATGATGCACTGAAATAGGCTTACCACAAGTACAAAAAACATGGCAAGAATATTTTGTGTTCCATGCATTTAACTTGAGTTTTGTTACTATCTTGGAAATGTGACGAGGACAAGTATTAACATATTTAAGATTTTCTCCACGAATTCTGTTATAAATACACAACTTTCTAATTTTAGCAAACTTTTCTGACAAAGATATTTTCAGTGAAGATAATGAATCAGGGCAATGTTTAGCTCCAGCTTTAGCAAGTATATCCGCTGCTTCGTTCCATTTCAACCCACTATAAGAAGGAACCCAGCAGAAGTCAATACATATTCCATGAATCCTTAAGCAGTGTATGAGGTGATGGATATCAAAAAAATAAATCTTTCCGAGCCTTACCGCCCCAGTATTCTAGAGATTGCAAGACAGATTTAGAATCCACACATATTAGAATGTTATGAAAAGGCATAGGAGCATCATAAATGTAGCTCAAAGCCATCAATATTGCATATAATTCTGCTGTAAATATGGAAAACCCTTTGCCAAGATGATAATTCTTTTTTCACATTTAGACTAGGAATGACAAAACCAGAACCACTACCAGTGTATATAGGACTGAGCCATCAGTGTAAATTTTCAGGTGATTACTATCAAACTTGTCAAGATGAACTCTGACATCACTAACCAGAGATTACAGTTTTCAGTTTTAGAAACACTTGTGTAATTGTCATCAAAATTTCCACACAAATGCTCTAAGGGGGAATCTTAGGCGTGATGGGATCTTCAGAAACTGTTGATAAATCAATGTTACAATCAGACATAAGCTTATACGTGTAATTTCTAATCGGTTGTAAATGTGTAATGTTTCTAGCTCGTTTGGGATAATCTTTGTTCGAGTCCATCAATAGTTCTGTTGTAACTGAGTTCTCAACTGACAGGCTTCTAATTACATATTTTGATACGTCTAAGAGCCGTTGTTCTAGAAAAAAGGTAAAACCTCTGCAGCTTGATAACTTTTGATAGTATTTTGCATGAAATGGTACCCCTAAGGCCAATTTCACTGCTTTGCTATCCTAACTTTGTAGCTTTTTAAAAAGATATTTTGGAGCAGAAAAAAAACAAACTTTTTTGCCATACTTTAACTGGGATCGAACTAAAGAGGTAGACAAATGCAATACATTTTTTCGTGTCTTGTCCCCCAAGGCTGGTGGTTGATTCTTTTTAAAAAGTGTATTCTTTTTCTTGCCTTGGCTAATAAATGTTCAATATGCTTTTTCAATATGCTTTTTCCAACTAAGTTTTGTAAAAAAAAAACTCCTAAAAATTTAACACAATTTGATATTTCAAGATATTATCCTCTAATTTCAAAATAGGTAATATGGAAGGATTTTCACCATTATTAAATAGCAGCAAACATGTATTTTCCCTCTGACAATTTAAAACCATTTTCTTTTATATAATTTGATAAATTGTTTAGTTCCTGTTGATAAATTGTCTGCACATGATTGATAATCCTCTTATTCGAATTTTCCCTTAAACTGTGTTCACCCATACTGCGATATCATCAGCGTATTGAACCATATGTGTGTTCCTAGATAAAGCTTTTGAAAGATCATAACAAAAAATGGAGAATAAAATGGAGCAATGATTGAACCTTGCGGGATCCCCATATTTACACTTCTGAACGATGAGTAGGTACTGCCAATTTTTGTACACATATGTCTATCCTTCGAAAAGGCTTTAATATATCCATACAATTTGCCACAAATTCCTATTTCCTTTAATTTGAACAGAAATCTGGCATGCCAAACATTATCATGTGCTTTTTCAACGTCAAAAAAAAAAAAGTAGCTAGCGTGCTTTTTCTTCGTGAAAATTGACGTTTGACCTGAGTAGTAAGCTTAACCAAATGATCTGTGGTGCATCTCCCTTTCCTAAAGCCAGCTTCTGGACTGGAATCTCGTTATTCCCTTAACTGATCATAACAGTGCGCCTTTTAAAGGCCTTATATAAGCAAATGCACGTGCTCTTCAGTACGTCTTCCTTTTGATTTGCCACGAGGAGAGCAACTCGGAACAAACAGCGATTTTCAAAGAATTTCCGAGGAATGTATTCATACCTTAAATCTTGCAGGACAGAACAACAAAGCAATAAAAAATGCACTTCATCTTCATTGGCACTTATGCATAAAGGACATAGCATATCAACGTTTTTTGTACTCCCAGTTCTCATAGAACAGGGAGTACTTTATAATGGAAACGAAGAATGCTGTCTATGTGTGTGTGTGTGTGTGTGTGTGTGTGTGTGTGTGTGTGTGTGTCCGTGGTCAAAATGTGTTCCACTTGCTCCAGACAAAACTACTGGACCGATCTTTCTGAAAATTTGTAGTATGTTCATTATAGGTCACGGATAATGCCCTGTGTGTGTGTGTGTGTGTGTGTGTGTGTGTGTGTGTGTGTGTGTGTGTGTGTGTGTGTGTGTGTGTGTGTGTGTGTGTGTGTTTTTACCGTTATGGCCGTTACTAACGACCATAATGGCCCATTACGGTTTTCCTTGTTTATGGAATGTCTCAGAGAGTACTTGGCCGATGTCTCTGAAAATTGTGTAGGCATGTTCATTATAGGTCACAGATCATGCCCGTGTGTTATTCTACCGTTAAGGTCGTTACTAACAGTTATGACGGCCCATAAACAGTTTTATTTATGGACTGTCTCAGAAAGTACTTGGCCAATCTTTCTGAAAATTTATAGGTATGCTACTTATGGGTCGGGATCATGCCCGATGTGTTATTTTACCGTTATAGCCGTTATTAATGGCCATAACGGCCCATAACGGTTTTTCCTCTTTATGTAATATCTCAAAAAGTACATGGCCGATCTTTCTGAAAATTTGGGGCACGTTCATTATGGGTCACGGATGATGCCCGATGTGTTATGTTACCGTTATAGCCGTTACTAGCGATTTTTCTTCTTTACAGAAAGTACTTGGCAAATGTGTAGGTATGTTCATTATGGGTCATGGATGATGTCCAATATTTTATTTTACCGTTATAACCGTTACAAACGGCTATAACGGCCCATAACGATTTTTCTATTTTATGGAATGTCTCAGAAAGTACTTGGCCGATCTTTCTGAAAACTTGTAAGTATGCTACTTATGGGTCACGAATCATGCCCGATGTGTTACTTTACCGTTAGCCGTATTAAAGGCCATAAAGGCCCATAACGAATTTCCTTCTTTATGTAATATCTCAGTAAGTACTTGGCCTATCTTTCTGAAAATTTGTAGGCATCTTCATTATGGATCACGGATGATGTCCGATTTGTCATTTTAACTGTTATAACCGTTACTAATGGCTATAACGGCCCATTACGGTCTTTTTATGGAATATCTTAGAAAGTACTTGACTGATCTTTCTGAATTTTTTTTTTTGTCCCAACTCCTGCGCCACCTCAGAGGCAGTGCACCCACGCCGCTCATTCCGACACCCCCGTCCACAGCCACAGCCCGGTCGGCCCTGCCGCAGCCCCGCACAAGCAATCCACAGGGAGCAGTCAATGTCAAGTCGTCAAACAGGCAACCCACCGGAGGAGACACCGCACTGCTGCCGAGAGTCACTTCGGTGGTGTTCAGTGGCGCCTGTTCTGCTCTAACATACGCAGGACACCACCTACTAAGCCCCCTACTGACGACAATAATTGCTTAGTCGCGGAAGCCGGCGCGAGTGAGCTCTCCTTCCGGTGGGCGCCGCCACACGTCCTTCCAACGACAGCTCCCATGGACTCGCCGATACCGGTGACCCCGACGGAACCAAAACTAGGCCACAGACGTGGAGAGGACTTCGAAAATGAGGTCACCATAAGAGCAGGGCATGAATGGACACAGAATTTGAGGCTTTTTTTTTTTTTTTTTTAATGCTGATCAATGAGACTGAGGATGATTAAGATGATGCTACGGATTTCCATTTCGGTCTGAGACTACATGACAGGGCTGTACTCTATGCTTCCTTTCATGATATATGCCCAGCGTCAACCAGGCCCGAGAGATACAGGCACCTGCAGTGTTGGTCAGGAAATTTGAGCAACACTCTCAGAAACGCATCCATTAAGTGGATGAAACTCGACTGTGTGGTCCCAGTCTTCCCAACTGAATCCGCAGCAAACTCAACTCTGGGTAGGAGCCAGTCGGGGCAGAATGACTCTGACACATGACTCTGATGGGATTCGAACCCACGACCTCCCAGCCAGGAGTCCGCGACGCTAACCACCTCGCCACGGCGGCTGGTCGACAGGCATGTAGGCATGTAGGCATGTTTATTATTGGTCACGGATCATGCCCGATGTTTTATTTTACCGTTATAGCCGTTGCTAACGGCTATAACGGCCCATAACGGTTTTTCTTTTTTATGGGATGTCTTAGAAAGTACTTGGCTGATCTTTCTGAAAATTTGTAGGTATGTTCATTATGGATCACGTATTAAGCCCAATGTGTTGTTTTACCGTTGTAGCCGTTACTAATGGCTATAACGGCCCACAAACGGTTTTTCTTCTTTATGGAATATCCTAGAAAGTACTAGGTCGGTCTTCCTGAAAATTTGTAAATATGTTCATTATGGGTCATGGATCATGCGCGATGTGTTATTTTACCGTTATAGCTGTTACAAACGGCTAGTGACCCATAACGGGTTTTCATTTTTATGGAATATCTCAGAAAGTACTTGACCGATCTTTCTGAAAATTGTAGGTATGTTCATTATGGATCACGGATCATACCTACAGTATACCCTGTATCAGAGCTGTATGTGAAACGACCTTGCCGGTCGCCATTACATACACCATTTATTATACATAATTCTCAAGCTGTGCACATATTCAGAAGGAATTCCACATACCTATTAAGTACATTGTCTTCAGAGCACCTGTTGCCACTGTAAGTAATAAAACAATGAGGTAAAGAAATCTGCTGTTATCCAAAATATTTCGGCTGCTTAGCCTTCTTCAGCAGGAGTTCTTCGTTTGTAAACAAACGCAACGTCATTATGTCTTTTCGATTAGTTTTACGTCAATTGATGATGTCATAGTGTTCCTTGTCACATCAAAACATTGAGCCCACGTGGTGGCAGATTTTTAGCTTGAAGATCCAGAATCGTTCACGCTGTGTTTACGTCAGTCCGTATTGTTTGTGTGAATCCTTTCTACGGGAATGCACTGGATGTTGTGCAGTGTGTGGTTCGTTTGTTAAAGTGTTGAGCGACTAGCGTGTTTTTCTTTTTGCTGATGTTTGATCTGTGTAGGCAGAACCTCATCTTCAGAGTGTTCTTAGTTTCCCCGACATACTGTGTGTTGTTGCATGTGTTGCAAAGAGAGGATATAGATGATGTTGGAGCTGTTGCATGTGAGTCTGTGTCTTATGTGGAGTGTCTCTTTTGTTTGCTGGTTTTGGAATGTGGTTCTCTCTCTCTCTCTCTCTCTCTCTCTCTCTCTCTCTCTCTCTCTCTCGCGCGCGCGCGCGCGCGCGCGCGCGCGCGCGCGGTGTGTGTATGTGAGGAGAAAGGGGGGACTGGTGGAAGAGTTGGAGGGTTGAGGGAGATGGGTAAGGCAGGTATACTGTGTTCTTGTGCCCTGTCGTTTGTTCCCAACTTCATTTTCCTTCTGAAGAAAATGTGAAAATGATGAAAATACAAGAGCAGTCTCTTCGTTAGTCTTGGTCAGGATCTACTTCCGGTCTTGCGCATCATTCTGTAATTGTTCCGCTTCCTTTGATCCAAAGGAAGCAGACGGTACATCTGCTAAGCAGAACACTCGATGAATGGCGAGTCACATATCAAGTAATGAACAGTTTTTTATTAGCGTAGCCTTTTCAACCACCGATCGACAACCTTGACTGGCCATTGCTGACTTAGAAAAGATTGCCCCCCCCCGCCACCGCACTCCGCTTCACCCCTCATCCCCTACTAGATGTAGGGATCCACCCCCCCCCCCCCCCCCCACCCTCCCCACCCGATGCTGTAACTCCAGTTGGGTCACGTGAGGTGATAGCGCTTTCCAGAAAAGTGGACAGTGATCTCTGCTCTGTCCGAAACGCGCCAGTCAGGGACTTCTCTGGGAGGGCGGTTTGGAAGTCATTCCGGAGAAG
>JADBJO010028693.1:12500-19845 GCA_016801955.1 Conus betulinus | reverse complement strand
GAGGACGTTTGCACCAGGATATTACCAGAGCTGGTGCGACATTTGGCAGGGACTCATGCAGTCGGCATGCCAAACCGCTGAACTCTTCTTCACATGAGATGCCTCAAACCTTGCCGCACATCAACTGGCTGGAACAAAAGTACCAGATACAGAGCTACTTCAGAAGTCAAGATAGAAAGCAAGTTTTGCCGCTGCTAATCTACGCTCTCAACTCAGGTGAGCAGGACATGTACCACCGTATGGATGAAAATCGTCTTTCAAAGAGACTGTTCTATGGCGAGTTTTGCTGAAAGGCAAGCATTCCCATGGAGGACAAAAGGAGCGCTACAGAGACACATGAAGGCCTCACTGAAGTGCTGTAGCATCGCCCCTGCCCTCCTGGGAAAGAAGAGCTGCGCGAGATCGCTCAATCTGGCGCACCATGATCAAATCGGAGTGAAAGACTGTGAAACGAGGCGAGTGGTGGCAGAAGAGCAAAAACATCAATTTCCGGAAAAAAAAAAATGCAAAGAAAGCAAGTACCGTCTTGCAGGTCAGCATGGCTCACCTCCAAATCTACTCTGTCCACACTGCAACAGACTGTCCAAAGCGAGGGTCGGCCTTATCAGCCATCTTACAAACACACACTATCACCCAGTGATAGCAGAACTCGTGGTCATCTTCGTCCGTGAAGGACAGACAACGCAACAATGGTCCAAAACCAGGTTTGTTCCTGGCTCCACATCAAGTGTTTGTTCCTGGGTTCCACACCAAGTGTTTTTCCTGGTGCAACACCAACTGTTTGTTACTGGTGCAATACCAACTGTTGTTACTGGTGCAACCCACCTTGTTTGTTCCTGGCTCAATACCAGCTGTTTGTTCCTGGTGCAACACCAAGTGTTTGTTCCTGGTGCAACGCCAAGTGTTGGTTCCTGGTGCAACACCAGCTGTTTGTCCTGGCTCAACACCAGCTGTTTGTTCCTGGTGCAACACCAAGTGTTTGTTCCTGGTCCAACGCAAACTGTTGCTTTCCTGGTACAACACCAAGTGTTTGTTCCGAGCTCAACACCAGCTGTTTGCTCCTGGTCCAACACTAAGTGGTTTGTTCCTGGTCAACACCAACTGCTGTGTTCCTGGTCCAACGCAAACAAACTGTTGATTTCCTGGTCCAGGTCGAGCTGAAGGTTCCTGTTACAACAGCTGCTTGTTTCAGGTCAAACAACGCCTGCTTGTTTTGGGTCTAACATGAGCTGCTTGTTCCTGGTCAAACAACTGCTCCAGCCTACTGCTCCCGGTCAGGTACCCGCTGTTTGTTCCTGGTTTCAACACCACCTGTTTATTTCAGTCCAAAGCTTATTGTCAGCCCTGGTGCAATATCTCATGTTCGTTCCTGTTCGACCACTAGCAGTCAGTGTGTGGCTAATCAAATGATGTTTGTTCCTGGCTTACTTCCACTTCTTGTTTCTTGATTCTACTGTTTATGTGAAGTCCGGGTATCATCTGTTTGTGTATCTGGCTCAAGTTCGCATGCCTGCAAGAACATTCCCGTAACAACCCACTGCCTTCCATTTTTTTAATCCTTACACACATATACTCAATTTTCCCCTTTATTTTTGAGTTATCACCCTACACATATCATCACACGACCAAACCGGACAAAGTATCTTAGTCTATCTTGAGATGATCACTGTTTATCGTGCAGATACAGTCTTCCTTAAATAGTACTTTTAAGTACTCAAACACTCTTCCTCTGTCGAAATAATTCATATTACTGGTATTATTGAGAAAAAAAATGTTCCGTCCTGGAATTAAACCACACACACACACACACACACACACACACACACACACACACACACACACACACACACAACACACACAAACACGCACACACACACACACACATACACACACATACACACAACACACACACACACACACACACACGCACGCACGCGCACACGTATGCACGCACGCACATACGCACGCACACAAAACGGGAAATATTGTTTTTATGCACAAATTAGGGCAACATATTCACTTCTTAGTGGTATGTGAAAAGTCGCCTGTTCACAAATTCGTGGAACGTGTACCAGTTGTCTTCCATCATCGCAATTAAGAGGAAGATGGAAAGAAACCTTAGTCACATAAGAAAAACTCTGGAGCTAAACCTTGAGCATACATTGTATAATAGAACTGAATGTGCCAGCAAACATCAGTAACCTTATCCCCAGGCGATGTCTTAAACATCAATGTGTGTATCTCTGGGTGTGATTCTTGAATTGCCCAGTGCTTACGGAATTCCAACGTATTTTGACATTCCTGAAAAGTACCTGGCTATTCTAGAATCGGCCAAGGGAACGACTTTACTAAAGGACGGTAAGATAATCAACATATCCGAGCCAATAAAGTACACTGTTGAATTCTAAAAGACAAAAGGGGCACTTGGTAGACACCTGTGTCGGTAGACCTATACAACAAGATAGAGGAATGAAAGTTTTCTCACGAGTGAAGAAATAAACTCGTTGTTAACATCAGGATGTTTAAGGAAAACTCATATGCTTATAACATGAACGATGCAGACAGACATACTTTGAACTGTACACTAAGACACATGCTAACTGAAGCATGTGAGAAGCGTTTTAGTGCTGTCATGACGTGCCTCGCACATTACACTGTTGACACCTTCAAGTTCTCACATCTAGTATTGAAGTTTGGTTAGATGTCAATAGTCCAGTACAGACAGCCAGCTTTACGACTCTTCTTTGCTGTTGTTTTTCATTGTTTGGCCATTCATCTGTTCATTTATGTACCTACTTGTTTCTTGTCTATTTATGGACATACGGGCTAGGAACTTTACTCTCTCTCTATTTTTTTTCTGTGTCCTCTAAGTGTGTAAAACGTAAAGACTTCGTTTTGTGACTTCCTTCCATCTAAACACTTTTGTATGTCATACACCAAGGTTAGTATGAGAACGAACAAACAAACAAGCAAACAAAGAAACAAACAAACAAAGAAACGCCCTTTCATGCCAATGAAACATACTCCGACTCTCTCTGCTTTCTTCTTTTAAGGCATTTCTGAATTAAAGGAACCATTGGTTAGCGATTCTAAATTGCAAGCTGATAACCTGTTTATCTTAACTGCAGTCCACGATTTACGATGTACTTTGCAGAGTCTTCAAAAGCCAAAAGACGTGTTTCTAAACTGAAGTTTGAACCATCTTTTCATAAGGGAGGGAACTCAATCTGCAAAATACTGCTCGCCACTCTCTTGTGCTAGACGAAAACATAGTTGTCAGACCTGTTGAAGTTAGAACGGTTTAACATACGCTGTGACATCAGCCTCAGTAATCTCTTTGTCCGAAGTGATGGTTTTAAATATTACCAAAGCATTGAAAACCTGAACATTTGGCCCAAGAACGGAAACAGGTCAACGAAACAGAAATGACATTCTTAACAACGAGCAGAGATTCTGTATAGTTACTTTGCGCGACTTCAAGCGTCTCCCAGCAGTAATGTTAGACTTATCCCCCTGCAAAGCTAGAATCGACGAGGTTCACGAGCGACGTGGATCTTGGATTGAGAACGAAATGATCGGGTCTTTAAGTGCAAAAGACAAGATCGCGAGATGGCAGTCACCGTGATATTATCTGTTTATCTGACGAATGTGTGACAATCCTGTATGTGACAACCATTGGTGACTGTCTGACTCGGGAATCATTGTAACAGCCGCAGGTGATGGGCTTCCACAATGACATCCTGGGTTAAACACATTGCCAAGCGCAACACCTTTCGACGCTTCCAACACCGCTTTTGCACTGTCGTTGTTGACCTACGTTACTGTTGTTACCGAGAATGTTGAGCACCTTCAGCTTTTCTCGCATTCCTGGAAATATTTCCAGCTTGTCGATTTTTATTTCTTTTCTTCCGAGAGTTATGCAGATTTTTTTTTTTTCAATGAATTGTACACGATATGCTCTAAAGCTCACATTTTTACACGTTTTTTTCCTGGCACCATGCATTTTTCCTTTCATTTTCAACCTGAACTTCAATGCAGCTCGAAATCTGTACGAAGAATTGTTGCAGATTAACATTAAACGCTTTGTGCAATTTCTAATGTTTGATTTGTAAACAATTTTGCCATCTTCAGATCAGTTGAATCACTATGTTCTTACCTGTTCAAAATAGCCTAAACACAATATGTTAGTAAGATTTACCATAACTGGAGAGAGCCCCTGAAAGTGTGTTTTGTTCATACCTTGAATTTGAAATCATCCACACACACACAGAGAGAGAGGAGAGAGAGAGAGAGAGAGAGAGAGAGAAGAGAGAGAGAGGAGAGAGAGAGGAGAGAGAGAGAGATGCCTAACTGGTGAAAGGCCAGGACAAGACATCCGCCGTATATGGCATGGAGATCAGTGCTTTAAAGACAAAAATGATGAAAACACACCACCAAAAGAGACGACATAGCAAGTGGCTGAAAACACGTGAGACGGTAAGCTGTTTGCCTAGCTCGGAGCATTGTGAGAGATGAAGAGTCCAGGCCAGAGCTTGTCTTTAGAATGGCCCAAACATCTTCAACGCTGTCACAACTCAAGATCATCAGAATCAATAACCACATCTCTCTCAGTTTCAAAGTGAAAATAATCGGCAAACAGATGACACGAGTCTTCTGTATGCTTGCGACAGGTGGAACTGACAGATCTGAACAAACCCAGGTATTTGAAATGAGGTGCTACCGCAAAAAATCCTACACATCTTCTACAAAGACCAAGTCACCGACGAGGAAAGCACTTAAAATAATTGCGGGAGGCATTGTCCTTTTTTAAAGACCTGCTGACAACTGTTGAGAAACGAAAGAGGTAGATTTTCCGACCTTGCAAAAAGCATCTTCCAGAGCACTATACAAGGAAACAGAGGAAAGGGATAAAACACAGACAGAAAAAAGGTGGAAGGAAACATCCAAGACTGGACAGGTCTGACCTTTGTCCGTTCCCTGAGTGGCAGAGGAGAGACGATGGTGGGAAGAGGATCGACAATCAAGTGGTGCCCCAATGATTCTACGGTTAAGAGACTGATGACAACGACGACGACGTCGATGATGGTGATGATGGTGATGACGATGATGACGATGATAATGATGATGATGATGATGATGATGATGATGATGATGATATAAGAATACCCGACATTCGTACACACCTCTTCCGGGGACAACGCCAGTGGCATTGTGGCACTTACACTCGGCGATTGGAAGCTTCACTTACTCCCGCACAGGCGTGTTGTCCATGTCCAGCCTCACTGCTTGTCAGAGGATCTCTGCAGAGGACCTTTTCTACACTTGTCATTCATCTCCGAGAATTCCATATACTGTACTCTGTCCGGCAGGGGAGACTGAATTCCCTGTTTTGGGAACACGCTGAAAGGAATCTGTAAATGTAGGGGTGATATATGACCTGAAGCACCGGGCCAGACACCCAACACAGTGCGTCGTGAAAGGCACATGTGTTCCCAGTGTCTGCCAGGTGCTGCATATGATCCATCAGTCCACCGTTTAATCTTCATTTCTCTGTGCTAGAGTAGACGGAGCTGTAAGCCTTTCTGTCGATCGCTTTGGTTGCTGGATCATCTGGACCGGCAAGAACTGTGTCATTGCAGGCACGTGTCGTTTGGACGGAATCTTGGATTTACAAATCGCCAACTTCAGAGCCGTTGTTTCTGCAGAATAGTTTCAACTGCCGCCACTGTATCTCTCCATGGTGAGTCATTCTGAGAGCCTTCACTTACTCCTGTAGAATGTTCTGGAACTCCTCTTTCAGTGCGTGATGTTTGTGTGGCGTGTGATCATTTTTGATCGACTCCCTTGTTTCTTTCCTGTTTGTTTGTGTTTGATAGATATATTGAGAGTTTCGATCTGACCAGATGATTGTTCGTGTGACAGTCGGCGCTTGCCATTACGCAGTTTGAATCACATTAGACTACTTTGAGCGGTCAAGAATATAGTCCAGAAGGTGTCAATGCTTTGAGCGTGAGTGTCTCCAGGCTGTCTTAAATTCAGATTTCGGCGACATGAGGGTGAAGGTGATGCTCAGTTCCTTCGCTGCAAAAGTTTCAAAGAGAGAGATTCCATTGTCAGTTCACTTTCTATGTCGTTGCCCGCCCAATGCTTCCAGCCGCACAACAAAGTCTCAGTCTACTGAGTATTGAAGACATCCAAAACCAAGACCTAGTCTCTGCTGTGGAGTATTGGAAGTAGAGATACCAACTGTGTGTTAAAACACACAAACACACACGAGAGTTAAGAACTGATTTTATATGACAAAAAGACCATGAGGCGTCGGATTGACCAGCAAGAAAGTTCTGTAAATTGCTTGTAGTGGGAATCTTGATCATGAAGCTCATGCTTGAAAGTCTTAAATGTTTCATTTTCTTCCCCAGATACCCATACCCGGACCTGATATCATTCCAAATTTGCCAAGATTTTTATACTCTCTTCCAAAAGTAACTGATCTCCGTTTTGTAAAGATTGTGCGTCGTCAGCAAATTGTGCAATTTTATATTTTTTACATGAGCTATAAATGTTCCCTTGATATTTTTGTTTTGCCTGATCATGCTTGCTAAAATTTTAACACATAAAAACAAATAAATACGGCGAAATACGATCACCCTGTCTCCCCCATTGATTGTAAACCAGTTTAATGCTTTTCCATTTATGGTTACAGTGTTCTTAGCGTTTCCATCTAACGTTTCTTTCCAGTTATACATTATTGTCTCCAAAGCCAAAGGTCTTAATTACTTTGAACATAAAATTCCAGTCTATGGTATTAAAAAGCTTTTTCGAAATCAAACATATAACAGAAACCCTGGCAGATTTTCTTTATTTAAATGGTATACTAAATCATACATAAGTCTAATACTGTCTCCAATATATCTTTCACGTATAAATCGTGTTTTATTTTCTCTCGATAAGACTTGATAGAACTGATTTTATTCTGGATGCGATGCATGCTGGCCCAAATTTACTTGCGACATTCAATAATGTGATAGATCGCCAGCTTCTGATGTATCACCTAGGTTTACCTGGTTTGGGAATACATATTATAATTCCTTGTTCTTAGTCACATACAGTTCTTTTCTAAATAATCCTTCATTGAGTGATCTGACTACAAACACCCCAATGTGTTTCCAGAAGAATTAAAACAATTCACAGGTGAAGCCGTCGCTTCCTGGACTTTATCATTTTTCATATTCTTTACGTGCTGCGGCTGCTTCTTCTAATGTTATTTTCCCTTCCAGAATAATTGAAACTTCGAGGTCTGTCTTCTGTTTTTATTTTTTTTCCCGAACGGAATATGTTACAGTTT
>JADBJO010028693.1:0-7500 GCA_016801955.1 Conus betulinus | reverse complement strand
ACTTAACACTGCGCAGTAGTGAGACTGTCGGCTTAACGTTGTGCAGTGGTCAGTCTGGCTGCCTTTACATTATATAGCGGTCAGTTTGTCTGCTTTACACAGTACAGCATCCATTTCACTTACTCACATCGTCCAGTGGTCACTCAGTCTGCTCTGAACTGGAAAGCAGTGAGTCTGTCTGCCACACTCTGTTAGTGTTTAGTCTGTCTGCTTCGAATTGTTAAGTAGTCAGTCTGTGTACTTCTCAGCGTAAAGCGGCGAGTCTGTCTGTTTCACGTGGTCAGTCTGTCTGTTCCACACTGCACGTGGTCAGTCTGTCTGTTCCACACTGCACGTGGTCAGTCTATTTCACACTGTACGTGGTCAGTCTGTCTGTTCCACACTACACGTGGTCAGTCTATTTCTCACTGTACATGGTCAGTCTGTCGGTTCCACACTGCACGTGGTCAGTCTGTCTGTTCCACACTGCACGTGGTCAGTCTGTCTGTTCCACACTGCACATACTCAGTCGGTCTGTTCCACACTGTACGTGGTCAGTCTGTCTGTTCCACACTGCACGTGGTCAGTCTGTCTGTTCCACACTGCACGTGGTCAGTCTGTTCCACACTGCACATAATCAGTCTGTCTGTTCCACACTGCACGTGATCAGTCTATTTCACACTGCACGTGGTCAGTCTGTCTGTTCCACACTGCACGTGGTCAGTCTTGTCTGTTCCAAACTGCACGTGTCAGTCAGTCTGTTCCACACTGCACGTGGTCAGTCTGTCTGTTCCACACTGCACGTGGTCAGTCTGTCTGTTCCACACTGTACGTGGTCAGTTTGTTCCACACTGCCCGTGGTCAGTCTGTCTGTTCCACACTGTATGTAGCAATTCTGTCTGCTTCAGATTGCACAGAGGCGAGTCTGTCTCTCTCTTCTCTCTGAACAGCGGAGAGTCTGCCTCACATTGTGTAGCGTATAGTCCGCTTCACACTGTACAACCGTGTGTCTGTCTGCTTCATTCAATGCAGCAGTGAATCTGTTTGTTTCACGTTGTACAGCAGTCAGTCTGAATCGGCAGTTTTTTTTTTTTGTTTTTCTTGATTTACCTATTGATTGATTAATTAATCGACCGATCAATTAATCGATGAAATAATAAATAAATAAATCAATTAACTGATGAATAACAAAAAATTGTTTAATGACACTACAGGTTCTATATCAAGATATAAACTTTGGACACAGAAAAAAAAGGATGTTAGGCGACAACAGTAAAATCTCCTCTCATTCACAGTTGTATTGATGGATTCTGTGTGAGACACATTTGATTGATATTGATTTCCCTTAACCAAAGCTCAAACAGATCAGCATCGGAAACTGCTGCCTGAGAGGTTGTTGAAAGGTCATGGCCCGTCAGACAGACGTTCCGACTAATTCCCATCAAAAGATGAATGCAACGTGGGGTTCAGTGGTAGGACGCTTGATACATTCTAGTTTCAGTCACGCTGTGGACATCCTTTGAAAGTACTGTTCAAATTAAAGCTATTTTTGATCATCTTTGCCACGTCATTAATGCAACAACGGAGGAATCGTTAGCCTGCACTTGTTTTCCCACCAATACTGAATTGTTCAACACAAAATTGTTTGGTCAATCGGCTGGAGATTGCGTCTCTTCGGAGATCGAAGTAGAGGTTGTTCTGCACAATACTTAGCTGCTGACAGTGTTTGCGATATCAAACAGCAGAGCTGACCACTGTAACTGTTGGGCATCTTTTGACCTCGCGTGCATCCTTAAGTGGATCCTCAAGCATAGGCTGAAAGATTTCCCCTACATCTTATAACATTTACATAATGATTTTAGTTTTCCAGCAAATTATTTCCTCACCAGAACTTCTTTTCGTTTCGCTTTTCTACCCTTCGCTGGCTGCATGCTTTAGGGTGCTGCTTGATTCGATTTTTGAACGCTTGGTGGTAAGAACACACCACAGAATCATGGATTGTGGTATGCCTCCACTTGATGCTAAGGGAACATGAACACAATCAGCCGTGTCTTCCAATTGAGTCCGAGCCAGCGGATGATAGGCCTCGGAGCAGGCTTTACGAATGGTTCTGTCTTCAAGATGGATTTCGATGGTTCCCATACACTGCTAGTGAAGAGTAGTATGATATTCATAATATAATGTAATACATTGCTCTGATTGTTCTTTCTAATTTTCTGTATTCCCCATGCCTCCCCCAGGCCACCCCAACTCTTTATAAAATATCTTTTCCAAGTCATTAATGTGATGACGGGTTGAGAATGGCAGAGGCTGATGATTTGCCAGAGACAATACTATGGACAATCAGAAGAGTGAAACAGACAACGCTTCTTTTCTCTAATCATAAACAGGTACGAGGATAACAGATGGAAAAAAAGCTCTCTATGGTTTCGACATGGTTGATGATGAAAAAAAAAAAAATTCTCATTAAACAATCGACAGAAATTTAGATGACACAGACATAGAATTCCGTTTTTTTTTATATATAAGAGACAGGGTCCAGGATGACAAAGATGGATAAGCAATTAAGTGCTTTAGACAGAAATAATGCTAGGATAGAAAATTCAGTGTGTGCATCAGACGCCACACGAAAAGATATGGCCACAAAATACAGTCAGGTCATCAGACAGCACATATCCACAGAACGGTTCATAAATGCACTCGGAATCTACTCGCAAACTCTTTGACGTAGGTTGTTAACCAGCCCTGCTCGACGAAAGAATGTGGAATATAGGAAGTCGCAGTACTGTTGCGTATAGAACTATTTCACGACGTAATTAACGGAAGACTTAACGCAAGAAACAGTGTGATCACAGCCAGTTTCTGCACTGAAGTGTCTGCACTGGTGCATGTTCAAGAGGTATGACTTAATAAGCTTGGGGGGGGGGGGGGGGGGGGGGGGGGGGGGGGGGAGTACGACGAATCGAGTTCCTGTAACCGCAGTGTTGACTCAGGTCAAGTCACGTCAGGCAACAGGAGTGGACACTAGGTTAGAAATGACCTGAACGGCCCAGTGATGTGTGGATGTCGTACTCTGAATTCAGAAAAACATGGTGGATGCAGGTGCACGTGCCAGCTGCTGAATGTTTCAGCCATCGACACAGCGCAACAGCCAGCAACAGTGCCCAACAACTAGCAACAGTGCCCAACAGCCAGCAAACAGTGCCCAACAACTAGCAAGCACAGTGCCCAACCGTGCCCAACAGCCAGCAGCAGTGCCCGACAGCCAGCAGCAGTGCCCGACAGCCAGCAACAGTGCCCAACAACTAGCAACAGTGCCCACAGCCAACAACAGTGTCTAACAACCGGCAACAGTGCCCAACAACTAGCAACAGTGCCCAACAGCCAGCAACAGTGCCCAACAACCAACCACAGTGCCCAACAACTAGCAACAGTGCCCAACAGCCAGCAACAGTGCCCAACAACCAACCACAGTGCCCCACAACTAGCAACAGTGCCCAACAACTAGCAACAGTGCCCAACAGCCAGCAACCGTGCCCAACAGCTAGCAGCAGTGCCCAACAGCTATAAACAGTGCCCAACAGCCGGCAACAGTGCCCACAACCTGCACGTAGTACTAGTGCCCGACAGCGAGCAGCAGTGTGCAACAGCCAGCAACAGTGCCCAACAGCCAGCAACAGTGCCCAACAGCCAGCAACAGTGCCCAACAGCCAGCAACAGTGCCCAACAGCCAGCAACAGTGCCCAACAGCCAGCAGCAGTGCCCGACAACCGGCAAGAATGCCCAACAACCGGCAACAGTGCCCATCAACCGGCAACAGTGCCCAACAACCGGCAACAGTGCCCAACAACCTGCACGTAGTACTAGTGCCCAACAGCGAGCAGCAGTGTGCAACAGCACCAGCAACAGTGCCCAACATCCAGCAACAGTGCCCAACAGCGAGCAGCAGTGTGCAACAGCCAGCTGTAGAGTCTTTCTGCTAAGCAAATTGTCACAACCACAACACATTTACATCCAGGAACTGTATCATCATATCGTGAAGACGGCGTTGGTGAGCTCGTGATCAACAAGATGAAAAAAAAATGCATAACTTTGCTGGTGGGTAATAAGGTGAGAGATGGGGGGGAGGGGGAAGAGGGGGAGGGGGGGTGACTGTAGACCACCAACTGGGTACGATGATCATGTTTCATATCCATACTCCAACATGGTCATTGACATTGCAAGTGCGGGACAATAGCACCCCCCCCCCCCCTTTTCCGTATTCGGACACTAAAATAGTAATTATTCTCACAACAATGGGACTCTTGTACCCAGACCCTAAAATAGACATTGCCATCACACTGGGGCAACTCGCCCTTTTTGTATCTGGGCACTAAGCTAGTCATTGCGTTCACAAGAATGGCACAGCAACCCGCCAGTTTGTACGTGTGTGCTAAAAACAGTCATTGCTGTCGCAGCAGCCTGCTCTTCTGAGCTCAGACAGCAAAGTGGTCACTGCTATCAAAACAGGAGGGACAATGACCCGTCATACTGTATCCAGACACCAAACAGGCCATGGCTGTCACAACAGTGGGTACAACAGCTCCCCCCCCCTCCCCCAAAGTTTGTCATTATCTATAGCAGAGACAGCCTGGAAAGGATAGAACAGAACAGTGTCCACTAGTGTCTCTCACCAGACTGCGCACACAGTATATTTTTCCCCGATGTTTCATGCTCATTTTCTTTCTTTCACCGTATCCACTGTCCCCTTCCCCACCCATGTTTTTTTTCGTTAGTCTTTGCCAACTCAGTGATGTAACGACAAACCAATTGTTAGCCTGCCCTTGTTCCCCCCCCCCCCACTACAAAATTGTTGAACATATCATTGTTTGGTCAATCAGTGGCAGACTGCATCTTCTAGGAGATCCAAGTAAAGGCTGTTCTGCACAATTCCTAGCTGCTTACGTGGCTGACAATGCTTAGGTAGTTTAAAGAGTAGAGCTGACCACTCTCGACTGTGGAAAACTTTTAACCTCCCTTGCATCCTTAATGGATCCTCGAGCACAGGCTCGAAGATTTCCTCCTACATTTAATACTCGGTTAAAATGGTGATTTTAGTTTTTTCAGCAACTAGTTTCTTATCGCGCTTTCTTTTCGTACGACTTTCCTACCCTTCACTGGCTGTTGTTAGATTCCGATTTTTTTTAACTCTTGGAAGTGAGAATACCACAGCATTATATAGAATGTGGCATGTCTCCGTATGATTCTTAGGGAGCACAGACACAGTTCGAAGTGCCTTCCCGATGAGTCCGATCCAGCAGACGAAAGGTCTCGGAGCTGATGAAATGAATGCTTCTGTCTTTTTTTTTAAACCATTTCTTTATTGAACAGATGTGTACGTAAACAAACTATAAACTAAAGCAACCCAGGCAGACAGACCAGCGTCAGACTTCAGTGCGTATGATGTGCTCAGTGACGGAAACTTTAACAACAATAAACGCATATGGCGAAGATTGCATAATCAAAATTGATACAAAGTAAGAGATAATCAATTGATACGTAAATGATTAAGAAAAATGCTAAACTTTACAAGGGAAAATTTGAAAATGTGTAGAAAATCTTAACTCACCCTGTCTTCAGGATAGATTTCAGTGGTCTCCATACGCTGCCAGGGAAGGATTTCATATTTATAATATATTACCCCGATAACTCGTTCTCATTTTCTTTCTTTCTTCCGTAAACCACTCTCCCTCTCCCCCATCTTCCACATTTTTTTTTCAAAGTCTTTGCCAAATCATTAAAGGAATGACAAAGAATCGTTAGCTGCACTTGTCCCTCCCCACCCTCCCTACAAAATTGTTCAACATATTCATTGTTTGGTCAATCAGTGGCAGATTGCATCTTTTCGGAGATCCAAGTAAAGCCCTGTTCTGCACAATTCTTAGCTGCTGTCAGCACTCGCGTGACTGACAACGCTCGAGTTATTAAAACAGTAGAGCTGACCTCTCTGACTGTTGACACCTTTTGACCTCCCTTGTACACTTATTGAATCCTCAAGAACGGACTCAAAGATCCCCCCCCCCCCCCCCCCACACACACACATTTAACACTGTTTACGTAAGGACTTTTTTTTTGTTTTTCAGCAAGTTATTTCTTTACTGCACCGTCATTTCGTTCGACTTTCCGAGCCTTCGCTGGCTGCTTTGGGCTGCTGTTGGATTCTGTTTTTTTAACGCTTGAAAGTGAGCATGCCACAGAATTATAGAATGTGGTATGTCTCCATTACAAGCCGAGGGAACAGTGACAAAGCAAACCGTGCCTCACTGACGAGTCCAATCCAGTGGACGAAAGGCCTCGGAGCAGATGAAATGAATGGCTCGGTCTTTAATGTGGATTCTATTAGTGTCCGTATGCTGCTAATGAGTGGTTTTATATTTAAATTTTATTTCCCTGGTAATTCATTTTCTTTGTTTCACCCATGCAAACTCTCCCCTCCCCCTTTTTCCAAGTCAATAATTTAATGACCGCAATTATACGCACACATTTTCGTTTCCCCCACACATGCATACATACACATTTATCTATTTATATGAAATATATATTCATAAATGCACCGGACTATTCCAAAATCACACACACGAACAATTTCATATAGCACCACCATCGTAACGGGTTTTCATGGCCCAAGAACAAAACGAACACATGAAGTACGTCTCTGCTTTTAAATGAGAATTTAGCACTTGGCAGGAACATGCGTTGGCATCTACACGTCACCAGCAAGGCGGTGGGGTTGATGTATCCTCACGCATTAAGGGTAAAGAGGTTTGGTTCTGAAAAAAGCTGTGTGTAGTAATTTAAAGATAATTTTACTCTTCTATGAGAGAGGGAACACTCTCCTGCCTCAGCATATAGGCCATGAACAGTGTAGTGCGGAAAAGCGCCAAGGCAGAGGCGAAGACCCTGATGGTGAACTGGGTCTAGGACTTTTATATACGAGGCTCTAGCGGCGCCGTAATGATGCTGCCATAGTCAAACTTGGATCGAACTAACGCCCTGTAAAGATGGAGAAGTGTGCGTTCGTCTGCACCCCAATCCGTATGAGCCACTACTACGGAGGATATTCATGGCTTTGAGGCACGATGTTTTCAACTTCTGAATATGGGCTTTAAAATTTAACTTTTGGTCAAAAGTGACTACCAGAAATTTGGGCTTCTGTGACAGCAGGAATTTTAAGCCTTATCTATGAAAATTTCTGGTGGCGGAAAAAAAAGTGTCTGAAATTGTGAAAGTGGATGCACTCTGTTTTAACTGATGAAAACTTGAACCCATTTCCGACTGCCCACTGTGTTGGACTTCATAGACACACAACTGGAGTTGGCGCTGTACACCAGCAAATGTCTTTCCCAGATGCATCAAGGGCAAAATCATCAACAGAAAGAGAGCAGTCTGAACCTTGGTCGACAGAATTTACAATTCATTTATTTTTATACTAAACAGGGCTGGGGAAAGGATACTTCCCTGTGGAACACCCATTTCCTGCTC
>JADBJO010028692.1:12500-19845 GCA_016801955.1 Conus betulinus | reverse complement strand
TCTCTCCTTCTTTCTCTTGGCTATTCCCTCTCTCTCTCTCTCGTTCTCTCTTCCCTCTCTTCTCTATTCCACTTTTTTCTCTATTGATTAAGGGGACGCGCGAGGAATGTTCACACAGTCAAATGGCTGCGTACATCCGACTTAAGGCCAGGCGTCGTAGTTGATTACAGTACCTCCGAGTTAGTTGTGTTACCCCCGTAGTTGTCGGGAAGAACTTTTGCCAGCCATTAACATGTTGTGGTTGAGTCTATGAGAAGAAAGGGACGTGTGTGGTGATGCATTCCTTTCACGACGACTACGCAAGAACCTCTTGTTGTGTTGTGAGGAGGAACACTCTTAAGGCACTAGATTCAGCCTTGATGGACTCGTGAGTAGTCTTGACAGCAGGCACGTGGCATTGACCACCACCCACCACTGTGGACCACAAACCAACAGGCACACGTGGAGGATCAGCACATGAAACTCTCTGTGTTGCTGCGGCCTGCCTGCCGTCTGTGGTCTGTCTGTCTGTAGTCGTCGGTCGTCTCTTCTCTTTTCTCTCTCTCCCTCTTCTCTCTTCTTCGTCTGTCTGTCGTCTGTCTCTCTCATCTCTCCTCAATAAGTCTCTCTTCTATTCTCTCTCTCTCTCTCTGCTCCTATCCTTTTTTCTTTTCCTGCTTGTCTGTTCAGTCTTTCTTCTGTTCGGCTTTGCTCAGTCTCTCTGTTTTTCTTTCTCCTCTCTCTTCTCTCTTCTTCTCTCTCTCTCTCTCGATCTCTCTCTCCTCTCTCTTCTTCTCTCTGTTTCTCTCTGTGTCTGTCTGTCTGTCTGTCTGTCTGTGTCTGTGTGCTGTCTGTCTGTGCATCTCTCTCTCTCTCTCTCTCTCTCTCTCTTTCTCTTCTCTCTCTCATCTCTATTATCTCTATATCCTAGTCTGTCGAAAGAAGAGAAAGATTGGAATGAAGAAGATGTGTGAAAGATAGATGAAGCAGTGAGCAGCACCACACAACAAAAAACCCAAACCACTTTTCTGTCAGGAGCGTTATGGGGGATTACCTTTAATTATGAAACCGCAAAAACATTTAGCTGAGACCGTTTTGAGCCAATAAATCGGACAAGACGCGGGCTTGAGTCAGATTTTGAATGGTCAAAAGAATGGCTGATGTATGAGGAGGAAAACAGAAAGAAAAAAAAGACCAAGAAAAAATGAAAGCAAATATACAATAAATAAAATTAAAAAGGCGTTCCATTGCTTGTTTTGCATTACTGACTTGCTAACGGGCTGGCCTACCTGGGTAGTGCGGCCTGAAGAGCTGCCAGCTGGCGCTTCATTCAGTCGTTTCCCTTGTCATCCAGTCAATATCGTCCAATATCGTTCACTCAATATCCTTACTTCCTTCATTCGTTCAATTCTCTCACGCAGGGTGCATGCTATGTTTAACGTGTCATCCATACCAACGGTCAAACTGGCCTTCTCTTCCGAAAGTTGGTGATGGGATTTTACGTGTGTCCAAGATATTATGCGTGCGTTCACACACGGAACCTCGGTTTCATAGTCTCATTCGAAGGACTGTACGGGGAAATGGAGTCAGAACCAATGTCAACTCCGAGGGAAAAATTCCCCCTGTACCGAAACGGCCCTGGCGGAGATTCAAACCCGTGACCCCAGGATCACGAGTCCGGCGCGCTCTACCAACTGAGCTGTTCTGGGCCCCGAGCTACATGAAACAGTACTTTCAAGACGGAATGTGCTGGAAGTAAAATACAGGGTTCCATGAACTTCATTTTTTAAACACGCAAAACTGAGTGGGAAAGGAATTGTTACCATACTTAGCGTTTATACAAGGGTTAAAATGTCTCACAATTCGTATTTTGCGTTATGTATTCCTAAAACGTCGAGTGTCATTGGAAATAATGTACTGCACTGGCGTTCTACAATAGTATGCATGCTTGTAAGTGTGGTGGATGAACATTCACCTCAACAGAAAAAGAAGAAGAAGAAAAATATATATATACATTTAGAAAATGCTGAAAATTAAGTAGTGGGGGGAAAACAAGTGCAGGACAACAATTCTTCCTTCATTATAGCAATGACCTGGCAAAGATTGAACATTTGAAAATAAAAAGAGGAAAAAGAGAAAAAAGGTGGGGGTGAAGATGAAGACAGTGGGAGCATAAAATTAAGAAAATATTATAAATGTGAAACCCTTCACTAGCTGCATGAGAGAACCATCATAATCCCTCTCGAAGGCAGATCTACTTATATTGCCTGCTCTTTAAGGCCTTTCGTCCGACTGGACCGGACTCATCAGGGCGACACGGATGATTGTGTCTGTGCTCTGGATTTGGCGTCAAATTTAGAGACACACCACTGTCCATAATTCTGAACCACCAAGGGTTCAAAAAAGAATCCAACAGCACCCCTAACGCAGCCAGCGAAGGGCAGTACAATGAAAACAAAACGAAAGTGTGAAGAGGAAAAAAAGTTGCTGAACAAAACTAAAAACATTATGCAAACACAGTATAAAATGTAGGGGACAATCTTTGAGCCTATGCTTGAGGATCCATTCAGGATGCAAGGGAGATCAAAAGATATGGAACAGTCTGAGTGGTCAGCTCTGCTGTTCAATAACCCAATGCATTGTCAGCGGCTAAGAATTGTGCAGAACAACCTTCACTGGATCTCCTAAGAGATGCATCTCCCACTGATTGACCAAAACAATAGAAAATGCTGAACAATTAAGTAGTGGGGGGAATATGTATATCGTGAGTGTAACTCCCATTCCCACATGCTGCTTTTGATTGAAGACGAATATTATGTTCATATTGTTACCCATGCCTCCTCTTTGTTTCGTTTGACAAAAAGGCAAAATACTTCCATCTTTCTGCTCGCTCGTTATATACCATGGATGAACTAGAAAAATCTGTCTTAAAGATTGTTTTCAAAAGACTTGAGCCACATGTTACTTTTGATTGAAGACATATTTTCTTTTCTTTTCTTTTCTTTTCTTTTACTCCATTCCTAGCTAGTTTTTTTGGTTTTTTTTTTGTTTTTGTTTGTTTTTGTTTTGTTTTTTTTACTTTTGACTGAAAGACAAACACTTCCCGTCTTTTTCACTCATTCCTTTTAAGTGCCTATGTGACGAACTACGAAATTGTTTAAAAGAGAGTTGTTTTTAAATACAGCTGCGTACAGAAACTGACTCGGAGGCGGCAGAGACCCCGATGAGACTACTCGCGCGTCGGCGTGGCTGTAAAGAAAATTGAATTGATTTTGGCGATGACCAGATTAATGGAAGAAGAATGTGTATTGAAGGAGACGGGTTGGCCACCCCGGGGTGAAGGGGGAGGGGGAGGGGGGAAGCAAGGGCGCGCTGTGAGTTTGTATCTGAGCAAGGTTTTGCAGATAGAAATGGTTTAGTGAGGGCGAGGACAGGCAGCTATCAATTGTAAATGTCTGAAAGAAAAAGAAAGAAGAAGAGGGGGACGTGAAAGAGAAGGGGTCCAGAGTTAGTAGGAGAGAAGGGCCGGGGAATGCTAAAGAAGAATCAGGGGGTGAGAAACTCTCTCTGTACACACACGCACACAAAATCTGTTTTTTTTTAAAATATCAAGACTAGAAATACGCACGCACGCAAGTACGCACGCACGCACACTCACTCACACAACACACACACACACACACAACACACACAACACACACACACACACACACACACACACACACACACACACACTCCATGATGAAGTGTTATTCTCTCCCCCCTCTCCCCCGTCCTATTTGACATACAGGCGTAGTACACAAGCATCCCATTTCCTCCCCCTCGTATACCTCGTTCCCCACACCACAATAGTATGCACGCACGCACGCACGCTCGCACACGAGCAGCGCACACACACACACACACACACACCACACACACCGACACACACACACACACACACACACACACCCACACACACTTGCATGCACGCGCACGCACACCACACATACACACACACGCTTGCATTTTGCACGAGCACACACACAATACACGCATACACACATACACACGTATATCCACACATACATACAACATACAACATATACATATAATGCATACACACATACATGCACACTTACATACGCATACACACATGCATACGCACATGCATGCATGCAGAGAGAGAGAGAGAGAGAGGAGACGAAGAGAGAGGCGAGAGAGAGAGCGAGCGAGAGAGAGAGAGGAGAGATCAGCGACGTATCCATTCAAGTTCTGCAAAACGTACACCATTCAAGTCCCGCAGTGTATTCCATTCACGTCTTGGCTGCCCGCATATAACACCGCAAACTATGTTTCTTCTTATCTCACACTAGCATGCAGACAGAAAATGTTTTAGGAAAGACCCCCCTCACCCGCTCTTCCTGCTGGCACCAGACTGCTGGAAGCAAAAGTCTCAGCCTGCGACACATAACCACGGTATTTGGTATCGTAAGTCGGGGTTCAGCCATTTTCTTTTTTTTCTCTTCCAAACTCAGCGTAGAGTCGTCGACAGTCATTTACATGTCTGGCGGCGGAATTGGCAGTCTGCAAATAGTTCTGTTCGGGTCTGAGATGGAAGAGGACGGCTACAGAATGGGACTGATGTGCATATAGAGCGCTGGTTTGTGGCGACACCTCCCAAGGGGGAAGAAGAAGACGTTGTAGTGATGCGAGGTGGTGTGATGTCACCCTCTTGTATCGTGTCTTCCGCAGCCCCCCCCGCACCCCCCCCCCCCCTACCCCCTCCCCCCCCCCCCCCCCCCCCCCCCCCCCCCCCCCCACCACACAACACACACACACACACTTATTCTCACCACCCTTTCTTTTTTCCTTTCCTTTCCTTTTGCATAGCCGCTTTAGAGATCCAGTGTTATGATGTTGCTACCTGAAGTTAGACCTTGTCTCCCGACAAAAGAAAAATGCCATACTCTCTCGTAGATTCCAGTGTTGTTGGCCGTACAAATTACATGGGGCAACCATCATGGGGTGAGATGATATCATTTTAGAAGTTGACCCCTTCCCCCCCACATACTCTTCTCTCGCTCGCTCTCTCTCTCTCTCTCTCTCTCTCTCTCTCCCAGCTCTCTCTCTCTCACTCTCACCTCCTCTCTACCATTCTCGGTTTTCTTCTCTCTAACGCGCACACACAAACAACACACATACAAGCGCACGTGCGCGCGCGTGCACACACACACACACACACACACACACACCCCACACGCACAGAGAGAGACGAGAGGAGAGACAACATGGAGAGAGAGAGAGAGAGAGAGAAGAGATCTGTCGTTTATAGTGAGGAATGACGTAGCAGTCCGAATTTTTCCGAGTAGTGATAGACTGTGTCCCCTGGTTGTATTATGGATACGATGAAAACTAGGATCAGATTGCTACAGAAGAAGAGATATCCGGGAGTCTGTTTCACTGTAGATTATAACCTGACAGGAGCACGTGGCCTCGTTCGATAATCTATTACGTCATGTAATGCTGTTTGGTGGACTACAAAAATAAGCCTTTAAATCTGCAGTTCCGAGGTCAGTTGCATCATAGACTGGTCAGTTGCATAAGGCCCTGTCAGGGCTGTTAGTACCAAGAGAAAAAATCCTGTCGTAAGAAAAACAAGAAACAACGCATAGCTACTCCTTTTTCAACAAAATAGATACAGCAAAAATGTATAAATGATGGCTTATTATTGACATAATACGGAATAGCCAATTGCTGGTCACAGATGAAGAAAAACTTCATTGACCTCATCATCCGAACGTCTGGGGCTGTCTGTCTGTCTGTGCTTCTGTTTGTCTGTGTGTGTGTGGTGTGTGTGTGTGGTGTGTGGGTGTGTGTGTGTTGTGTGTGCCTGTCCTGTCTGTCTGTCTGTCTGTCTATCTGTCCCGTATCTCTCTCTTCTCTCGCTCTCTGTCTGTCTCTCTCTGTCCTCTGTCTCTGTCTCTGTCTCTTCTCTCTCTCTCTCTCTCTCTCTTTGTGTGTGTCTCTCTGTCTCTGTCTCTTTTTGTCTGTCTGTCTCTCTGTTTCTCTCTCTCTCTTTCTTTCTCTCTTCTCCCCTCCCTCACTCTCCCCTCCCCCCCCCCCCCCCCCCTCTCTCTCTCTCCTCCCCTATCGCTCTCTCCTCTCTCTCTCTCTGGCTGTCCTCAAAGGCAATTGCCTTTCGCCTCTCAAACGTCGCTGTCCTCCACCATTCCTCTCTTCCCTGCGGCGACCACTCTAGGTTAATTTCTTTCGCTATCTAAATCCTAGCTGTCACCGGCCTGAACAAGCCCACCGCAAGAGAAGACTCTGCTCCAGAGGTGTATCGCAGACGTGGGATGCACAATCATTGGAACGCAACTCTCCGGGCCCTAAGTTCCCAAGTAATCCTAGTAACTGCTCAGGGCTGGACTCGGACGGATTTTGTCCTTGACCCCGAAAAGAAAGTCAGCAGCGAATAGATATTCTCAACACCCTCAGAACAACAGACGTGCATCGCCGCAAAACTCAGAAGTGTAGCAGATTTTAGAAAGGTGTGGTCAGTTACCATTCCATTATGTTTGGCCCTGGCAGACCAACCTCAGGTTGAAAGGATGCGCGCTCAGCTACAGTGCACTCCCCCTTACAGTGCGATTGCTCAGACCAGCCTCAGGTTGAAAGGATGCGGTCAGCTACAGTGCACTCCCCCTTAAAGTGCCATGGCTCAGACCAACCTCAGGTTGAAAGGATGCGCTCAGCTACAGTGCACTCCCCCTTACAGTGCGATTGCTCAGACCAGCCTCAGGTTGAAAGGATGCGCTCAGCTACAGTGCACTCCCCCTTACAGTGCGATTGCTCAGACCAACCTCAGGTTGAAAGGATGCGCTCAGCTACAGTGCACTCCCCCTTACAGTGCCATGGCTCAGACCAACCTCAGGTTGAAAGGATGCGCTCAGCTACAGTGCACTCCCCTTACAGTGCCATGGCTCAGACCAACCTCAGGTTGAAAGGATGCGCTCAGCTACAGTGCACTCCCCCCCTTACAGTGCCATGGCTCAGACCAACCTCAGGTTGAAAGGATGCGCTCAGCTACAGTGCACTCCCCCTTACAGTGCCATGGCTCAGACCAACCTCAGGTTGAAAGGATGCGCTCAGCTACAGTGCACTCCCCCTTACAGTGCCATGGCTCGGGGTGTTTCCCCTTTGCAAAGCTACGTCTTAAAAGAAGCTATGCGGAGTTAGAAAATGCAGAACCGATCATGATAGTTCGACCCACAGTGGGGCGATCGACAAGCCAGAAACAAACTCAGAAGAAGACACCCTCGTAATGTGATTCATCAGAAGCAGAAACCTCTGACCTGCAGTCACGTGTCTGCAGTGTAAGGAA
>JADBJO010028692.1:2500-7500 GCA_016801955.1 Conus betulinus | reverse complement strand
GGACACAAAAAAGGACAGCTGCATACAACAAAGAATTTTTCAGTCAGTCTGTCTGTCTGTCTGTCTGTCTGTCTCTCTCTCTCTCTCTCTCTCTCTCTCTCTCTGTCTGTCTGTCTGTCTCTCTCTCTCTCTCTCTCTCTCTCTCTCTCTCTCTCTCTCTCTCTCTCACACGCTCTCCCTCTCTCTCTCTCTCTCTCTCTCTCTCTCTCTCTCTTATGCGTCAACTGATGCAAACGAGCGCTTTTCAGCCAAAATCAGACTGAAAGTGAAACAAATGCAAAAAAAAGCGGTCAGAAGGGGGAAAACTCGTTGTAGCTGGGGGAATCCATGTGGTCAATGCAGCCGCACTGGCCTCGCACACAGGCTGTCTGTCACTGACGCCGATCAGGGCACTTACCAGGGGAACAATAACACATTTATGCAAAAATCTCTCACCAAGCACTGGCTTTTGGACACCTCATTTATTTTCTCCACCCCCAAAAACAAAAAGACTGTAATCTTTTCGCGCAAGAGATCAAAGTTTTTACGCACGTACGCACGCGTGCACACACACGCGCGCGCGCGCGCTTGCGCGCGCCACACACACACACACACACACACACAACGCACGCACGCACGCACACACACACACACATTTCACACACACACACACATACACACACACACAAAATCACACACATAAACACACACACACACACACACACACGGATCAAGATGGCGGCGGCCACGGTCAACAACTAAAGCAGATGCTAGCTGAGTTTTTTGTAAAGTTAAAAAAAAATGATGACCAGGATGGCAAAAACAAGAAATGCAAGAGGTAAGCCATCAACTTTGTCAATGGAAAAAAGTAACAGCAGTTTGCAAAATGTTCAATCGACTGTAACATCCAGTCGAATGTTCGAAGCGTGGGTGACCGTTCAGTAACCCAAAGAAAAATGTCCGGCACGCCTGCCGACAATAAAGCCCCGCAGAAGACAGCCCGAAAAACAGAAGCGGGAAGTAACACCGACGATGTCAAAGCTCTTATAATGACTCTGAGCGAACGAATCATGAGTCTAGAACAAACAGTTCAAAAAACAGACCAAAATAACTAAATCGAAGCTCAAGATAACGAAAAGCGAAAGTGTCGCCATTCAGACCGAATCGACCGAAACATCCTTCGCAACGCCTCGCCGCTCTTATGCAAAAGTTGCATCAACATCGCTGCCGGCAAAATCTCCTCCCCAACACAAGGGTGTGGACGAATTGCCGTACATTAGGCCAAACAAAGAAAATAGCCAAATGAAACAAAACCAAAAAGAACAAAAACTGAATTGTGACGTAAAAAAATCAAAGCAACGTCAAACAAGGTTCTGCGAAATTGCGTAACTCATCTGTGGAACAAAAACATAGAAAACTTCAAGTCTCCACACAAACAAAACGTCATACAAAAACACACTCTGGCACAACAAAAGAAATACGTATCCCATTCTGTTTCTACATCTGGTGGCGACTTGCCTCGTGTCCTGCTGATACATGACAGTATCATGAAGAAGGTTGATGCACGCAGACTTGGCCTGTCATACGGTCTGCAGGTGGCAAAGAGAAAAGCTTATCAGACTGAGCATTGCACACGCGCTCTGAACGAGGCAAAAGTATCTCTGTATCCTGAACCCGAATGTGTAGTTCTGCATGTAGGAGTGAACGATTTGAAGGGGAAAGATCCGGAGAAATGCAGTACGGAAATGCAGAAATGCGTCAAGGAGGCCAAAGGGCAATTTCCCAAAGCCAAGATCGTAGTAAGTCAAGTGGCTCCTGTCAAAAATAAAGCACAAGACATTAAGAAAGATCTGTTCAACGCAATGACAAGACAGAAACTACAGACAGAAAACGACATTACTTTCGTCTCTTTTAACGAGTTGAGGACGGAAGACAGCAGAGTCCTGACAGCTGACGACGTTCACCCCACGACCAGAGGAGCGAGCACCATCGCGAGGACCCTGGGCAAACACCTGCATGGAATGTTTTGGGAAAAGCCACGGAGGAGACCCGCAACCTTTCGTTACAGTTGCCAAGGTTTTCCACCCTCCGCCTTTTCCACGTCCTTGGTTCTTCTAAACTGGTCCTACTGTGACTCTCAGCTGCTTACAGTCAATCATCAAGATTTTCTGTTTTCATCTATAGTCATCTCTAAGGTAGTTTATGTCTAAATGATGTAAATTATCGTGGTATGTAAATGAAAGCACATAAAAACCAAACATTACATTTCTACAGTGGAATTGTCGTTCTATAACCAAAAATCTGTCGTACTTAAAGCAAAGGTGTTTTTTTTTGTTTGTTTGTTTGTTTGTTTTAATTTTTTCTTTAATACTGTCATCCGTTTTGACTTTAATTGATTAGTTCGTTGTTGGTTATAAGTATTTTGTTTCATGTTAATCTTCTCTTATGACTTGTGTAAAGATATTCACACATTTACACCACAACTCCACAACTCTCTCTCTCTCTCTCTCAACTCTCTCTCTCTCTCTCTCTCTCTCTCTCTCTCTCTCTCTCTCTCACTCACACACACACACACACACACACACACACACACACACACACACATTCGCGTGCACGCGCACCCATACATACACACATGTGCACGCTCGCAATTACTACGGTACACATTCACTTTTTTTTTTTTGACTAATATCACGAATAGTGGATAGACGTTAAATGAAGGACACACACACACACACACACACACACACACACTCACACTCACACGCACGGACGGACGCTCGCACGCACACACATACAAACGCACGTGCGCGCACACGCACGCACACACATGCACATGCACGCGCGCGCGCGCTCGTGTACGCACGGTCATGCGTGTGCTTTTTTTCAGCAAGCAGAAATGTTCTCTCCTGGGCTTGACACCAATGATCACAAAAATAAAAAAAGTGCGGGTGTCTTAATGTTTCATCGTCATTAAGTTTATTTCTTGCTTGAATTTTGTTGTTAAAGGGGGGCCCATCAACAAGCGGATAAACCATTGTCTGAGTTTCTGTATTTGTATAAACTGTTGGCTAAGAAAGATTAGTGCATTCATGTACATTTCGTATACTTCAATAATGTCCGATTTAAAGAAAGCACAACTTTCTGTGTCAAGCTTCACTAAAGCTGTTAAATACTGGTTATAAAGAGGAAAAGAAAAAGGAAGGAGAAGAAACTGTCACATGTATATGTAAGAAGATAGGTACTAAACAGAAAAAGAAAAGAAAAGGAAAAAAAAGACATTGCCGCATGTTTATGTAAGAAGATAGGTATTAAAGAAAATAAAAAGAAAGACACTGTGACATGTATACGTAAGGAGATTGGTTATAAAGAGAGAAAAAAAGAAAAGAATAGGGAAAAGGCGCTGTCATATATAGCTGAATGACAAGCTATTGCGTTCTGGTGTGGGTTCTGGGGTTCTTATCCAAAAAGGGGGATTGTTTAAAGGATCTTATTCAAGGCTGGGTAAGCTTTGAAAGGTCAGCGAATGGATGGCCCTCGGATTTCATATCTGCTGATAAGCAGGAGAGGGAAAAAGATGGAAAAGATGGACCCCCCCCCCCCCCCCCCCCTCCCTAAATAACTACCTCAGTTGATGGTACAACTTAACTGTACGCTGTTTCAAACTGTTGTTTTCATTTTAAACACTGAAATGCTGCCATTTTTTTTTTTTCGTGGAAAAAATACCCAACTGACAAAACTGATCAAATGACAAAGTCTCCATTGCGATGTTAATCTCTCTCTCACAGCAAGGAGATCAGTATTACAATCCTGCCGCTGGTGTAGAAGGAGTAGTAACAGCTTTCACCTGTCAGTCTAGTGTCTGGGTGATAAAGCTCACCGCTTATTTTTCAGACAACGTTGATCACAGAAGGAGCGGGTGTTGTGAAAAAAAAAAATGGACTCCAGCCGGCTGCCATCACCCCCCCCCCCCCCTTCCCCCCTCCCCCGATCTCATCCCCACACACCCATCCCCTACCCCATCCCTCACCGCGTTACCTGTCTCCAAAGCCCCGCGATGTCAAGGTCAGTGGCAGAGAGTGATGGTGATTTTTCTCCACGCTGGATCCACCGTCCTCTCGGCCCCTCCGCCCCCAACTACTTTGTACTGTCTGGAGAGGGGCTGGGTTCACCCTGAAGGTCGACACACTCCTCTGAGTAGTAGGCCTGTAGGTACAGCGTCTGTCTGTTTTTGTCTTCCAGCTTCTGTTCCTTTCTCTGTCTCTCTGTCTGTCTGTCTGTCTGTGTCTGTCTGTCTGTCTCTCTCTCTCTCTCTCTCTCTCTCTCTCTCTCTCTCTCTCTCTCTCTCTCTCTCTCTCTCTCTCTCTCTCTCTCTCTTTGTTTGTCTTTATTCCTTGGTCTCTGACTGCTTGCACTTTTCTTCTTCTTCTTCTTCTTCTTACTACTACTACTACTACTACTACTACTACTACTACTACTACTACTACTACTACTACTACTACTACTACTACTACTACTACTACTACTACTACTACTCTTCTTCTTAGCTGGTTATCCGTCTGGTCACTGTTACCTGGGTCTGTTGTCTGTCTCTCTCTCTCTCTCTCTTTCTCTCTCTCTCTCTCTCTCTCTCTCTCTCTCTCTCTCTCTCTCTCTCTCTTCTTTTCTCAGCTAAACATGACATACGTCTGAAGACATTAATCCAACTCAAAGCACAATGGAAACTGGTTCACTCTTCAGAAACCAATGCCAGTCTTTCTGTCTTGAGACAGCCACTCTCTATCTTTTCAGCACTGGTGGTCACCATCCTGTCTTCCTTACCTTCATCGATGCAGTATCTTTGGAACACAGTGACACATTGCTGTTAAGATTCCAAGCACCACCGTTTGACCAATCTCTGAATAACTCTAGACGCAAGAGAGAGAGAGAGAGAGAGAGGAGAAGCAAATACCTTAAACGTGATGCCAATAATTAAAAGCGCACTTGCACACATACCTACATCGCCGGTCCCACTCATTTGT
>JADBJO010028691.1:0-19846 GCA_016801955.1 Conus betulinus | reverse complement strand
TTTCTAGGGGAAAGTATCATCACAGTGCTACAGGAATTTGGGGAGGAAAGAAAAAATGTGAGGAAAGGGGACGTTTTAGGAGTGGTGAAATGTGGTGGAACTCCTTGTGTGGTGGCGGGATGGGTAATCCGACCACATTTCACACAGGCATGTATGGTCGGCTCGCCTGAATTTTGTGCATTGACACTATGCAGGCTACATTCAATTTTAGAACTTGGTACTACATGGAAACGGCTTTATCTATCGATCTATATGCCTCCAAAAATAGCGATTCTCCAATTGTATCTTGAAGAAATTGCAACCCAATGGGACACAGACCCATCCCATGCACCCATACCCAGTGTGCCACATTTCTGACTTATAAAGCTAGGCATTTCAGAGGCAATGTGAAAGGTGTGTTCGTTATCAGCATCAGCCTTGCAAAACAAGCCTTGCGATTTACTATCAGAACATGAAAGATAATGGCCTGCACTAGAAAGTTTGATTGTGATGGCCTTTTGGTGAGCAGGATAAGCAAAAGACCGTGGTGCTTTTAAACGTCTTCTGCAGAAAGAAATTAAGTTGACCAGCTCCTTTGCGAGTGCTTCGGTGTGTCTGTTAAAGAGACGCCCATCACTTTCTGCCTTTCTGTTGAGTCTCCATTTCTTCTGAAGTCCACCCAATCCTCTTTCCCTTTCCCCATCTCTCTGTCTCTCATAAAAGAACTGCTGACTTGGACAGAGCCAGCATATTTTTCAGCACCCACTGCCAGTAGAACTGCAATGGATTTCAGATTGTGCCAATTACATGAGCAGGTCCTTTTCCCCATCTCTGTGTCTCATAAAATAACTGCTGACTTTGGACAGAGCCTGCGTATTTTCAGCGCCACTGCCAGCAAAACTGCAATGGATTTCAGATTGTGCCTGTTAAATGAGCGGGACTGTTGAGAAAGAGCTGAAAGAGGAGATGGACGCAGAGTTGACAAACAACAAACCCCAGTTGTTCCAAGGAATGTTCAGACCTGCCAACCATTACGCATTTCGTGTAATTTATTACGCCCAAGTGATAATCTTACGCATTTAGCCAAAAAAATTACACATTGAAAGTTATTTTTTAAAAAAAAATAAAAAAAAAAAAACGAAGAAAAAATCGGCTTATGTACAGACATGCACACGCCGTGCGTATTACCAGTAATCTTCAGTAAGCGTTTTCCGGTCATGTGCAGTTCGTTTCACCCATCTTTACTATTCAGCGAAGTTGGCGTCCATTTTGAAGTTATAGCTATGAAAATGTGGAAACGTGGAGCGGAAAGTTCTGGACAAGATGCGAAAAAGAAAAAACTTTGGTCAAAAGTCCTGAAAAGAATACTCGGAAAAGTTCCCCAGCATACGACTTTCAGCTAAAGGTGTAAATTGTGCACGGTGTACCACTTGCGAGTTGGACTTCACAATTTCCCATGGCTGGTGGTGGATGTGAAGCGTCACCTTGAGTCACGCAAGCACATCGATTCCTCTAATGCGCCAAATTCTTTCAGCATCACACAGTTTTTTTTTTCCAGACTGTAGACACCTCAAAAGAGGATGAAATGAGGAAAAGGGTAATTCGGGCTGAAGCATTGGTGGCCGGATTTTTCGTCGAGCAGCACGGGCATCGCTCTTAGCACAGCCGACCATGCATCCCAGCTTTTTAAAGAAGCGTTCTCAGATTCGGAGATCGCCAAACAGTTCAAGAGCGGTCGAACAAAGACAACACATTGTGAGGACCCTTGCATGCACAGAGTCAGCAACACAGGGAGAAACATTTTTGAGGTTGTTTCTGGCGCACTATCAAGCCTTGGTGTGCCATGGCAGAACTGCCTGTCCTTGGTTTGTGATAATGCAAATGTGATGACTGCAAGAACAAAGGTGTCATCGCATATGTTGGCATATGTGTTTCCAGTGTATTCCACATTTTCATAATTTGTAAAGATTTCTTGTGACACTTAAAAGAAAAGCTTGTTTTTGAAGAAAAGTAAAGTTCACAAAAATTGTGCGAACAATTTCATCGCATCGTGTTTGTTTGAAAAAAGGTAAGTGTCGCGCTTGATTACTCTTAGCTCTCTGAAATTACACATTCTGCCTCACTGGAATGTTGTAACACACAAGCTAGTGCATACACAAGCAGGGAAACCTGGGCATCGTTTTGTATTGACTTCCCAATATATTATCGGGCACACTTAGCTGATGAAAATTGGCTGTCAAAGGGAAGTAATGCATTTAAGGAAAAGTCAAATTCACATTTTGAGAACAAGATGTTTTGAGAGCATGTCATGATGTGAACCAGTTTTTTTTAAATTGAGGAAAAAAAAAAACAGGTTTCACTCGGTTCTGAAATCAGGAAATGTAATGGGGAAAACAGAACATTTGTTTCCAGGGTTGGAAAAGTCAGTTCAGTTAAAGCTGAAATGTAGAAAAGTCATGGAATTTCCCCACAGAATCTGCCACAGTTGTAGACTGACACGACATTTTTGTTCGTCTGTCCATTGCCTAGCAGACGACTTTTATTCTCCCATCTTGATTTCACTTAAGACCATCTATGCATGCGGAAGTTCTTTGCATGGGCAGTTCTGCATTCAGACAGTGGCAGATACAAAAGCAAAACAAAAGGGAAAGTGTAGGGCAAGCCTGGCGAATACAAAAGAGTTGCATAGACTTCCCTGCAGTGAACTGACCTGTGAGTTGATTTTAATGTGGTGACAGCCCTGATATGGCCCTTTGCGGTCGGCTGGGCTATAAGCAAACATTATCTTATCTTATCCCTGCAGTGAACTGGGTTCTCGATGACTATTGATATCCAGCAGTTTGAGAAAGTAGCCCAACTTCTCTCTAGGTCTTCTCTCACTGTCTTCGCCTATCCCTGACATCATAACCGTCACAATGAATTTCTTGCAGGATATTATCACAGATTGAAATAGAGGCTAGAACAGTGTAATTTATTGCAATCTGTTCATTTCATTGGAACATGATTTGGGACATGTTCTTGCATCTGTCGTGTAGTCCTATTAACTACTATGAATTTGAGTCGAGGGGAATACAATCAATCCCAACAGTGAAATTTCTTGACTACATTACCATTTTCATTGAAATTGTTTAGAACTGAACAGGATTTTCCTTTTAGGGTTAACAAAAGTATATAATTTTTAGGCTTCCAAGGTTTCAGTGCTGTTCTTAATCTGTACATTATGGTAACACTTTTTTTTTCTTAAAAATGCATGTATGTGCATGGGAAGAAGGGGAAACACCTACCCTCCTTTGAGCAGGTGCTTAAATTACATGTCTGAATCATGTTTGTACATGCACACTTTATTTTTATGTTCACGTGTGCTTTGTTGGTAGACAATTGGTTGTGTACAGTGCTCTTGGAAAAATGGTGGTGAGGGGTCTACCAAAAGTCTGGATTTTTTTTTTAAGCGAAATTTGAGGAGCCTTGTGAAAAAGGTATGATTTAGGTAATTCATTCTTCTGACTGGTTATATTTTCTTACTAGAAACCAATGTTTCAGGTCATGTGAATAATTAACTGTTCATTTTAATGATTATCTAGTAAAAGAAAAAAATCTGTAAGAACTGATTTTTCCTCCATATACAAGATAAACGCTGATGAATGCTTATCAGTCATATTCTCTGTGTTACATTTTTGTTTGTTCAGTTTGAGCTCAGATTTTAAATGTATTGGAACCAGAGTGTTAGTGACGCCACTGATTAAAAAAAAAAAAAAGAAAGAAGAAGAAGAAAGGGAAAAAAAGGAGAGACATTCTCCAAAGGGTAAAGAAGAGCATAAAAAAAAACCCCTGGAAAAAAGGAGCAGTCTCCAAATGGTATAGAAGACAAACTTCAGGGCAATCACAAAGGCCCATGGCTTTGATGAGTTAGTTTAGACTCGGTAAAAGAGAGAGGAGGATGCAGGATCATGTTGCAAGCGCTGAGGTGACCAGCGAACGAAGTTGGGGAACTGCCTAAAAGAGAGGAGGGTGCAGGATCATGTGGCAGAGTGCGGATCAGTGGAGTGACCAGAAAAAACAGGACAAAAAATGCGAAAATGGGAACATGGTGGTCGACAGACAGCAACTTCAAGACAGGCACCTGATGATGATGATATCAGGGAAAATGAAAATGATGCGTTTAAAAAAAGGCTTCACATCTCTGTTCCATGGGCAGTAAGGTTCCAGTATGTTATGAATCAGTCTGTGACTTTGTCCCAGTAGGAAAGCAGAAATGCGACATGAGCCTTTCACCAAGTCAAGCGAGGACAACTGTAACATGCTAAAAATTCTTCACATTAAAACAAGTTGGCGGCTGTGACGAAACAATTTTTCACACCCCCCGCTGCATGATAAAACTGAAACCTAGCGAATGCGAACCCCCAAATGTGTGTACACAGGTGTTGTTAGTTGGACTGCAGACTTTTCTTCAATTGTTCTTCAGCATGATATGACACTCCTATTCATTGGGGTCCATGGAGATGTGTTCAGAATGAGGGCAAGCAGGGTGCCTCTGTACAGAAGCAGGTTACAGTAGGCAGGGTTGTCAACAACAAGATGACGACGACGAGATGAGGCAGGAGGAGGAAGGAGGAGATGAGGGAGGAGGAGAGGACAGACGATGACGAGTAAATGGTTAGCATTGTAGACTCATTTGGTGTGGTACGAAACATGTTAACGAGTACAGCTTAATAAAACTAAAATGACAATAAATATGAATATGTATGACACAAATCCTGACTTCCGGTTCCATCGTACTTTTCAGCCGCGAGTCTTGTGGTAAACATCCTCGCATGATAGTACACCGAATATCCAGGTTTACAAAGCTTTGAGGGACTCTTTACCAGCAGTTGAGAGGCAGCCCCCCCAGTTTGTTTTTCAAAGTGGGGAGGTTAGAGCAAAAAAAAAAAAGCTTTGGAGATCATTTCATTAACCTGTATGGCTTATTCAGCTCAAAAAGGTAAAAATGGAACATAAAAGAGTAGATAATGTGTAATTAGACTTTGTCTCTTTAAGAGGAAAAAAGGTTATTCTTCCTTCCATCACCTTCTTACCTCTTTTCATGTTTTCAAAATTGGGTCTTTACTGCTATTTTCAAAGCTTGCCCGAGCTTCCACTTTGTTTACTGTTGATCCTTTCTAGTTGGTGGCGAGGTAATGAAACGACCTCAAAACCTCAGACCTAGATTCTCCATTTCTCGGTTGTGAAAATAGGCTGGCAATCGGCATAGGAGCATACACAGTGGTGTATTGAGATTGATTCATCACTCTTTCATCCAGTGATTCCTAGTTGAATGATTTTGTCATAGGCCATTCTTTTTGACAGGTATTTCCTGAAAAGAAAGAGGGGCCCTAGTCAAATGAAATGATTTCAGCTGTAAAAATGATATGACAGTACTGAATGAAGGGCTGTTGTCATGCATGGGTTATTAGTTTCTCTGGGTGTTTATATTGGAAGTGTTCGGGATCCATTGACCAAATCCAACAGTCACGTTCACCTTGAGGTAAGCTATGCTTTTGGGGAGGCTCGTGTGTAGAAGGATAGGATGGATTGTCCAGGCTTTAAGGTTCCTGTTGTTAGTAACTGGTAAAAGCAGACAAGGGAAAAGGATGATAATACATGAAAGTGATCAAGTAAACTTGGAAAATTTTCATGTGCAGTGAAAAAAAAGAAAATGGGCTCTCAAGAGAATCATGAAATATTCACTTTTGGATGTGTAGGCAAGCATTTCAGCAACAGAGTTGCTTGTCAGTCTGTACCGTGGTTTGGATGTGTAGCGCAAGCATTTCAGCAACAGAGTGCATGTCAGCATTGTAGTGGGTTGTGGATCGTTCCACTGGTTGAGTATATCGAACAGTAGACCTCTGTGCTGTCTTCACTTCACGAATCAAGGCGTTTTGACTAACTTGCACCACTGTCTTGGCCTAGGGGTGTTCTTTCCGAAAAAACATGTGTTCTTTCTGCATAGACCAGTCAAGGTAAATCTGGATGTGAAAGTACATCGTACAAATCACGCCCACAGGTTAAAAACTGCATTCTGAAATCTGATTATCCCAGACTTTTTGCCAAAGGCTTCAGGAATCTTTATCTTTTAACTGTTGGCAGAGTACTGTGTGCCCCATTTCCTTGGTCTCTATTCCCAGTTCACATGTGACATGTTCACTATACCATGATCCTGGTTAAGGTACAGTCAGAATCTCCATAGGTACCATCATAAGATAAATGATCAAAACATGAACAAGAGGCCATAAGTAATGTGTGTTGTGGATGACATGTCATCTTTCTCTGTGTGTATTTATCATCTTCATTTTAGTTTGTCGTCATGTCTTTTTTTTCCCCCCTTTTTTTTTTTTTTTAATCATTTCATAGCATTAGATTGTCAGGTATTCATTTTAATGTTTGTCTGTATTTTATTCATTCTTGTTGAATAAAAATGTTGATCAAAATTGTGTGTGTGGGGGATACATTGTGTGCATGTAAATGATTCAGTATTCTACATGCATGAGTTTCCTTCAACACTTCCTTGGGTTCATGTGGTAAAAGAAAATCTGATTCATTCCCCACAAAGCACTAATTTATCCCTCTAGAACTGGCTCATAGAAAAACAAGTCAGAAAATTTATTTTATTCAGTAAAAATAACGTCGATTCGATGTTTGAAAGACTGTTCCCAAAAGAAATTTTGCAAAAATGTTTTAAAATGCCCAAATTAGGTTTTGTATCCTACATGATACATTAGGTCATTGAGGCATAAAGTCACACTGCATCACACGTGATACAAAGAGTCAATGTCCTTTATATACATGTGCATGGTTATTGCTGTGTAGTTCTTTTTGGAATGAACAGTTTTGATGACTGTCAAGTTTCAGTGGCACTGCCACACATCTAGTCCAGTCAACATCTTAGAACTAACCCCGACCCCCTACCTCCTTCACTCCACCCAGTCCAGAAAATGGATGCACAGTTTGTCGCACACACTTGTGTGTGGGCACATCATGCACATGTGCTCACACATACGGCACGCACACATCCATACGCATGCACACATGCGCAACATGTCTGTGCCCCTCTTTGTCTCTGTTTTACCCCCACCGCCCTTATCTCAGTTGCTCACATACTTAAGTACATGCATGTATATATACATGTGTGAGCATCATCTCTATAATTATTTAGATGGGTTTATATACAGCCATGAATTCATCTCTCTCTCCAGGGTTCGCACAGGGCCCTAAAAGGCCCTAACCTTTTTAGGCAAAAATTAGGGCCCCCTAAAAGGCCTTTAAAAATCAATGAAAAGGGAGAAGGATGGAGGCCCTAAAACCAGAACAGCTTAAAAAAATCGTTTAAAAAAACTTGTGAAACAACAACAAAAAAAACCCAAGAAGAATGATCAGAAAGAAAACGAAAAACCGATTTTCATAATAGGTAAATGCCGAATCGGTACCGATCGATCATGGGTGTAAAGTAGTTCAAGGGAAGTAACTCCACGACAAAGGGACTGTGCTGTCCGCCATCTGGACTTTCCATGTGTTGAACGAAGCAAGACCACGGTTCGATTTTCAATGAAATTTGACATTTTCATGAGAGTTTCTATATAAGATTTCGTCAGTTTCACTCGGAGACATGAGGAAGAAGTGCTTATTCCAAGATCTGTGGCTTGATAAATTGGAAAATAAACTCTGGCTTCGCCGAGACAACTTGGATAAATATCGGTTCTATCGTAATTTTTGTAAGAACGGGTTTCAGCTTGGGAAAATGGGCGAAAAAGCCCTTCAAAACTAACCAAAAAGGGAAGAAACATTCAGACTAGGAGAAGGCGAGTGCTACAGCGGCAGTGCCCTTAAATAATTTTTTTTTGAAAATGGTCATGACAGTGGGCAAGCCGCAAGTAGTACTAGTACATCAAGTTTTTGCTCTGAAAACCACTTGGTTGCTGGTCCTTAAACGAGTTCTAGTGTTTCTACTGCAGCTTCATTTGGCCCTACTGCCCCTCTAACACCCCCGCTGTTTCCCTTCCACCCCCATATCACCAGTATCCAAATACAACTACATGATTACACCTGTCCACCACCTCAACAGCAACCCACTATATTTCACAAAATCACACACCCACACGCACCACATTAACTTGCAGTGCCCCTCCATCTTTTTTTTCCACCACTGACCACTTCCTTTCCTTTGTCCACATTATATTCGCCCACCCCACCCTCTGTGTACAAGTATACTAAGGGGCTTCTCTCCCCTCTCCCCTCTACATATAGGTATGCTTAGATGTATGTACATGTGTTTGTCGGGGGTGTGTGTGTGTGTTTTCTTTTTTTTTAAATACACAGATACCCTTATATGACCACCATCATTGTTACCACCACTCATAAGATGTCCTGTGATTGCCAATCTTTTTCTTTTTATGTATGTGTGGATGTGCTTGTGTACGTATGTAGCTGTGGGTGTATGTATATGTGTGTGCGTGCATGTATCATGCATGCATGTGTGTGTGAGATGGTGATGATTTCATCTATGACGACCATCACCATCAATCAGTCATTGATCATTGCCCCCTGCCCCCCTCAAAGTGGGGTTTTTTTTTGTTTTTTTTTTTTTTTTTAACTCGACTGGCATTATCATGCCAATGCTATTATGCTATTTCACTTATGGCAATGGTCATCATCCTATATCACTGTTTGTCCCACTTACGACAATGACCAATTATCCATGAATCATCAGTTTTATTCCTTTTTTTTTTCCCCCCCACCCCCAACTGGCATTACTACATCACTGCCACCACATTATTTCACTTATGACAATGGTCACCACCCTATAGTACTGTAGATCTCATCTCGGTGATCAACATCTATCAGGCATTGATCATTTCCTTTATTCCCCCACTGGCATTATCAAACTTGCCAGTACACTATCGTACCTCTTTTACAAAAAATGACCATCATCCTACACCACTGTGGATCATACCTACACCTTGACCATCATCCACCCATCTTTGAACACCTCCACCATTCCCCCACCAGCATTTTACACCATTGCCACAACATTATCCCACTTACACAACAGTTATAATCCTGCAGTACTGCTTATCTCAAATGATACATGTTCATCACCAATCAGTCATACTCATCCACCCCTACCACCCTCCACCCTCTCTTTCTCAACCTGCAATATTATACTAATGCCACCTTATTATTCCACTTACCACAATGACCATCATCCTACAGTACTATTGATCTCACCCACGCCAAACCACAATGACCATCATCCTACAGTACTATTGATCTAGCCCACGCCAATGAGCATCACCCACAGGTCATTGATATTTTCCTTTTATCCCCCCAGCTTGCACCATCACCACTACATTTTTCCACTTGTATAACAATAGTCATCATCCTATGGTACTACTGATCTAAGATGATTACCATTTATCAGTCACTGAAAATACTCCAGTCCAGTGAACACCTTCATACTGTGCTATATATGGAAATGAAGAAGCTGACCAATTGACAAAGGAAGGAGGACAGCAGCCCCAACTGTAAAAGGTAGCCTTGAAATAAATCAAAAAGATTTCTTTGTTTCATACGGACATGGAATTGACAAGATTCATACCAGAAAGGGATTAGGTGCTTGCTGAATGGAGGTCTGTATTGGAGAAAATGGCATCTGTGGGAGGCAATGGTGAGCACTTTTAAGCATTTTCGTGTGCCTTGATGGCCCTTTTTTTTTTTTTAATTTAAGGCCCTAATTTTTTGTTCTTGAAAGTCTGTATGAACCCTGCTCTCACGCACGCGCGGAAACGAATCTTAGAAGTGTTCAGTTGTAATTTATATGTAAGAAATACATAAAAATAACACAGCGTAGTGCCGTTTTCATCCTGCATGACTATATGCCTAATGTAGCACAGCTGAAACAGACGGAGTTGTCTCCCTTGGAATTTGCCTCGAAACCCCACAGAGTGGCAGTGCTCACATGGTGATAAAACCGGGTCAACAATGGCTGGAAATGAAACGCGTGTTGACTCTGTGAGTCTGTCCCAGTGAGGAAAGAAAGGGCTCTGGCACTCCAGAGCAACTGGAGAGTGGCGGTTTGGTAGTTAGTATAAGCAGTACATTCCATTCTTTAGATTAGTAACATTTGGTGGACTCCCGACATTCACACACTGTCTGCCAGGCAGTCAGTAAATGTTTGTATCATTAGTGATGCCTACAGCGCTAGAGGGTTATACAAGCATAAACTCGCATTTGATTAGATACTAAAAGTGGGTTCACAGACTGTGAGTCTTTGGACGGTAAATCCTGATTTAAACTGAAAACCAAGTTTCCACTGAATATATTGAAAAATATAGCAACAAACAAAATTTACACTTGTATCTGCAAATGTATGATACATGGTCACTAAAAGAGTATCTTGCAAATGTACATGTTTGATGGGAAAAAAAATTGGTTATAGAGTAATTCCACTTAACTCCACAATGGTTTAAAGAACTATTCTGAAAAACTTGAGTGTTCTGTTAATGAACCATCCAAATTTCAAACATGTATACCAAGCTCGGTGAAATTGACTGGTCTATCATTGAAGGATACCTTGTCATGGTGCAGTGTTAAACTTTTAACAACTTTTATGCATGTTTTTCTTAACTATGTTAGGTTTGTCATAAACATCCTACATACGACATTGAATGTCATAAACATCTGCTGTACTACGTAATATTGAATATACTTTATTCCAAATAAACCTGGATATCTACCTTTGTCCACAACTTCAGTTGAAGCATGGGACATATTCTGGATTATCAGCTTCCATCCAGAGTTCAATGGTTTCTTCTCGAGAGTTAATCTTTTTCTTTCTTTTTTTTTTTTTTTTTTTTTTTTCTCAATTCTCGATGTTTTCACTTTTTTTCTCTCTCTAAAGTATGACACTTTCAATCGTGAATCCATGAACTTCCACATTTTCAGCAGCCTATATAGCGATAATAGCATAAATGTTGCAAGACGTCTTCATTATAAATATTTTTTACATTTACAGTGATTTGATGTCAAACTTCCATTCTGATAAAAAAAAAATGTTCAATTATCCTTTGTCATAATAATTTTTATATTTTATGTATGGCACTTTATTTTTTTATTACAGATTTAAGATATTTTAATGACAATCAAAATAAACTTTACGATAATGTGTTTAGTAGTGACCTAGTAAACTGTTTCTTTCTGTGTACGCAGGCTGATACTCCTGTGGACACTGTCTGTATAGACAGGCAGTGGAGTTTTGTGTGTATGACTGTTTTTTTATCACGCCATTAAGGCAGCCTTACTCCATCTTCGGGGAAGGTGTATGCTATATGTAACATGTCATCCATACCAACAGCCAAACTGGTCTTCTCTTCCAAAAGTTGGTGATGGGATTTTACGTATGTGCAAGATGATGTGCATGCATTCACACGGAACCTTGGTTTATAGTCTTATTCAAAGGACTGCATGGGGAATGGAGTGAGAACCAATGTTAACTCCGATGAAAAAATCTCCCTGTACTGAAATTAGAACCCGCAACCCCATGATGAGTCCGGCGCTCTACCACTGAGCTATTCCGGCCCCCATTAAACTATGTAAAAGGTAGTTGTAATTCTTATGTTGGGCACTTTTTGCACAAGAAATCAGTTTTGTTATCAAATCCATACTGACTAAATATTGCTCAGCTGTATTCTTTGCACACTGTTATCAATTGGATAACATTTCCAACAATTATTTTGGTATGAGAAAGTATAACATTAAACTAAAGGGAGATGACATAAGTAAGACACTACCAGATACATATTTTACTAGTTACTAGCCTGTTTTGACAAAACAAAAACTGCCCCAGACAGACACAATATGATTAGAACCTGAGTCGTTAATTTCAGTACGCTGTGTTTTGAGAGGACAACAAAGTTGAAAGTTTGTGTTGTAATCTCTTACGTAGCATGTTCTTGCTCAGTATTTAAAAGTAATTTTCTTCAAAATTGGTTGTTATCTTTTGCATCATGTTCTTTGACATAATAGTTTCAGAAAAGGTAACACTGAACAAAAATGCAGGTTCAGTTTTCCAGCCTGTACACTTTGTTTCCACTTTTTGGTACCGAATCATCCACATGCGTTGGCCTCGTCTGAACCATGCACGGAACCAGTCACTGTGTGAACATTAATTTTTCCTGATAAACTGAGTGTTCTTACAAACTCTTGACAGCATTTTATTATTAATGAAAGTACACATAATGAGGCAAATCATGATATGGTCAACCAAACAAATTGGTGTTCAATGTAAGCGGTATCTGTTTTGCATGCATCCAATGTACATCTTAAAATTTGTCACAAGACTAAATGGATTTCAGCAAGCTTTTTGAGGCAGAAAACATTGCAAACCATGATGAGGAAAGCTATAATGTGGATGTCCAGATGAAGGGGTGCATGTTTTCCATACAACTGATGATGTACTGAGAATTTGTCACATGACAAAGGGATGTCAAGAAAACCGTTCACTTTAGATGGATGTCTAGATAATGGGGGGTAGATCCACATTACAAGGATCTGATTTCAGCGCAAAGGTTTTAAACAGCCTCGTTCATTATTCCACCTTTTCTTTTATGCCAAAGTTTAATCAATCAATGTTCAGTCTTTTCTCTTTAAAACCCTTCTATTTTCCATACTAAGTCTTCATGGGTTTTAGGTAAGAAAGAAACCTATTCCAACTGTGTTCAGCCATTATGTTTTTTTTCCCCTTCGTAGCAAGAATGACAAGTTTCCTTGAGGAAGAAGAGTGGTCAGATCTTTACACTGGCTAGCCTCCCAATGTGCCTTGGCGTTTTCAACAAGCCTAACAGATCTCTCTTCCCCTCCGTTTCACTCTTTGTTCCTGTCACTTTTGTTCCACAACTGCTGCTATCTCCCTCTCCCTTGAAACTGTTCAGTCAACAGCTGACTGAAAAGCTGAGCAACTGCGTGCTTAAGGTGAAGCACACTGTAATTCATTGTGTTTAATCATTGTGCAACAGTTGTATAAATAAGTTCATAACTGATTTGGCGTCGGTTGAAAACCTGCACCATATGGACCAGGTACGGATAGGAACATATCGTTAAAACTTGGCTCTAAACAGATTTAAGAGAGCTAAAGAGACTTGTAGCACTGAATACAAAACCTCTCTAGTAGTCATACCTCTGTGCCTTCCTCCACCCCCATCCCCATCCTCCCAGGCACACAATACTTTAGTTCATATAGCAAGTGGACAATTGATTTTAAAACCCAAAAAAACAAGCACTTAACATTTTTTTTCTTAATGAAAACTTTTGACAATGCTACTGGTGATTTACGCAAGCAATACATCCATGCACGGGTGCATGCAAACATGTGCATGCACTTGCATGTGCATATTTACACACACCAAGTATGTGGACTGGAACCAAAGTCGTAAAAACTGCATTCGCTTCATAAACTTCATACTCTCCTTTTATTCTGTCACTCCATTTCAACGATATGAAAATCGAATACCATCATGAAGATGCAACCAAATTCTTTATTGAAGGTTTGTAAAAAAAGAAAAAGTAATCAATAAAGATTACTTGCGTCAAATCAAATGTAAGAGATCTACCATCATATCTATCCTCTCAAAACTATCTACTGAAATATATATCCAAAATAAAAATGATTTTCAGCAAACAACAAAGGACTATCACATGGTATGCAACAAAGGTATACCCAGCATTGCAGGTGACCAATTAAAAAGAAATTCCAGCAACACTGACTGGCATGGAGGGCTGGGTGGTCATGGTCATAGCTCTTCAAAGTCCCACCACTGGCATTTACCTGAGAGACCTGTTGGTCCCAGCTGGCTTCTACTTTGAGTTAATGGGCAAGCTTAAAAGTCTAAAACCCTATTGTATAGTTTCAACCACTGAATTGCTGGGTCTCCATGAGAGTTGCTCAAGTTTCTTAACCAATACTGTACTTCTCTGTATTGCTCAGGCCAGGTCGTCCATGCTAAACTGGGATACGCTGACGTAATCTAACTGCACTAGCAGGGGCTATGTTTTTGCTTCAAGTGGCAAAAAAGACTTTGGGGGGAAAAAGAATAACAGTAAGCATAAATAACATCATACAGCAAGAAAAGGTATGAAGATTTATGCTTGCCATTGATGAAACCAAATGTCCGAAAACAGGAATTAGACATCATGTTGTGTCTGGAGATCCTGAAATTGTGAAATGTCTTGGTGGATTTTTTCCCAAAATGTTTAAGCAAAACTGTCCTAATTACTCGGTCGGACCTGGGTTTTTTCTTTCCAAACTGATCTTTCCTTCGTCAATTTGCTGACAGGAAATGCAAATGTTGCTTCAGAGAGTGGTCTATACCATTCGCTGAGCCTAGCGATCAAGATAAGTCTGCAATCGATGCCAGTGTACAGAACAAGTTTCGTTTTCACATGCCGTCACACAGCAGAGGCTGCTTCTGTGTAGTAACCGCATAACCTTCCACTGACTGCAGTAAGTAACATCAGCATACTTTAGCATAGGCTCATGCTCTCTCGCTGATTTTTTTTTTTTTTTTTTTTTTTTTTTTTTTTTTTGATGTTTCTGGGCACAAAAAAATTGAGCTGACGACATTTCGTGCACGGATGCTAGCAGGAGTTGGTCAGATTTCCCAACCTACGGTTACAATCCGCAAGGGCATATACCACTCGAGAATATCGTCTGGAATGTTCGTTGTATTCGTCCTATTTTCGCCAATCATGAGTAACAAATTTGATGAAATCATATGGGTAAACATGTCTGTAGTTACAGGCAATCCCCCCCCCCCCCCCTCCCCCCTCCAAAAAAAAAAGAAGAAAAATTGAGAAAAGAACAAAAAAGAAGAAAGAAAAGAAAAGAGGATATTAAAGTCTTATCCTAACTAATCACAAATAAAAGTATATTAACTGCACATTTGTCAGTTAATGCAAGCTGAATGGGGCTTTAAATGGGCAGTTTGTGATTCCTTGTTCTTTATTGTATGACAAAGCACCAGCTGGTTAATTTAGTAGGCAAAATGAACAAATTTTGTTCAACTGATATTTCATAAAACACTCTGTCTAAATGATAGATTTCATCTTGATTTATTTTGGCAAAGCAGTCATGCCCACTGATCTTGCCGCTCACACCTGATTATGATAATCAGAAGATTGCCATTTCCTTAACTGCGAGAATGATCGCAGTGCCCAACCTACCATTTGGCGACATAGGGTGAAATACTCCCAGCAAGTGATGTCACTCGGGACACCGTCGTGAGAATGATGGCGACGGTCTTCTAAAAAAATTACCCAAAGAATTTTTAACCAGTGGTGTCAGAGTACAGATACAGTTCTTCCTACGTCATATCATACCAGTTATCAATCTATTAACAGACGATTTCATTGGTTAATTTGGAGAGAAAGCGACCAACCCGTTGGCATCTTCAGGCACTGAATCAGTGCTCGTTGTTCAAAGCAGGTGATTTTTTCACTCAGTCGAACAACGAAATAATTGTTTTGACTTTTAAAACATTTACCATCAGGAAGATGAAAGATAGCTCTATTTCAATGTACAAAAATAAAGTCGATGTTGGATTTAGGCTTTTAAGGAAAAATAATTAAAAAACGGTCAAAATCAGGTGTCCTGAGGGAATCTCAGTGCTGTGACTGCAGTGTTAACTGGGCACATAGAGCAGAACGAGGGTCTGTGTTGGGCTTTTACCCCAGTGTTTATCAAAACAACTTACATGTAAGGTTCTAGCAGAACCTGTTTTATAAATAGTATTTTTGAGAAAATCTATATATTTCACATGACTATTTTTGCTTCTACAAAAAATTAACTTGTGCCCAAAATTCAGCAATCTTCATTTTCTTTGTAAATTTATTGAACTTTTTCTGGACCCTTCAAGAACTAATTACGTGTGGGGTTCAAGGCTTAAATCCAAGTATCATTTTATAACTTCACTATGTAAATCAATGAGCCAAGCCACACACCTGTTGCACCAATAACCTCCACCCTTCCCCATACGCCACTCCCATCCCTTCCCCCTGAGATACAGGGTTGGAGTCTCAACTATCTGCTGAAATAAAAAAAAAAGACCACACAAGTTTTTGGCTGAAGTGAGAAAAAAAGTCTAGTTTTCAATACAAGGAGTTGTTCTAACACCAGATCCACAAATCTGGTCACCACAAAGTATTTCTTGAGTTCAAATTGCAAGCTATCTTCATAAGTTTCAAAACTGGTTAGTACAAATCACAGTCAACAAAAATTATTGCTGCCCTCGAATTTCTTGAATTAAATGGAGTTCACTGCATACAGGTCAGTAACACTAATATCAGTTTTAATAGTGTCCTTGTGGATTGCATGGTGAAAGGAGGTAAGGTGTCTCCAAATGCCCAGATTTTTACTACTCAAAGGTGTACAAACCCTTCAGCTTCAGCCCTCTGACTCAAGACAAGGGGCTGTGCCCCTTGACCCTGCCAGGGGGTCGCAAAGACAACTGGCCCTCCTGCTTTTCATTTTTTCCTGATTTTACCTATGACTTGCACTGGCCTTATGACTGTTGATTTTATAGTTTTCTTGATAAATAACTCATTTTCTAGATAAGTTATGACAACTTGTTACCTCTGTTGGAAGAATACACATGTCTATTGTCATGCTCTCAACAGCAAGTAGAGCTAATGGAGTACCGTTTCCAACAGGACTTCATTTAGTTAGAGAAAGTGTAGAGTCATGAAGTCTCTGCCCCCAAAAAGGAATTCTACACTCCTTGTGTGGCTCTACACTATGTATAGCCATGAAAAGTTGTCAAACAAGCTTTCAACTGACCATGCCTGCAAGAGTTTGCCATGGTAAATTTATGACATGAAGTGCGACCCACAGCATTATCCTACGATCATTCGATTTTGGGACCATTCATGCCCTCCTCTTGTGGTAACCTCAATTTACCCCCTTACCTACACTAGTGATGAGTTCACATCATGTTGTCGTTGTCTTTTTTTTTTACGTCCTGAATTGTTAAATGGGTGTTGCGGCATCCTTTGACACTCGCTGACGTTGGTTTAATAATTGACCAATTGTAGATGGTGTATCATGTGTATTTGTATAGAATACAAAACAAAAAAAAGGTACCAGTGAACATTTCCAAAGTAACCAAAGTATCTCAGCAGTTGTATAATAGTCTGGATAGGCAGTTGTACTGTTGACTGGACAAGCTTCATACCAATACTGCTGTCTGAGGAGTGTTGGGTTTGTGATGAACCTGTACGCAGCTGTGTCAGACTCGGAGGAAGCCAGAATCAGCGTCATGAGAATAATGCCCATCGTGGGCGCAGAAGATGACGAACAGCAACACAGAAATATATGTCGGAAAAACAAAACAAACCTGCACTTTGACAGATGTTTGCAAACATTCATGTTAAAAGTATGAGCAAAATCACAAGTTTGAGCACACACAAAAAAGAAGAAAAAAAAAGTAGACCTGTGTAAACCCACAAAAACCCACAAAAATGAAATATGGATTATGTACATAGTACCATTTAATTTGTTACCAAGTAACTTGAGTAGACCTGATTACAATGTCTTCTATTCAACACAAAAATTCAGTTAATTAAAAGTAGCATGCATGTCTCTGAGGATGCCAATACTCAAAATGTTGATGGCAAAATGAAAGCTTCAAACACAAACTGTAAAATGTGGACCCAACACTGCAAAAAATATGCTTCAACAAAACCCAAACCACCACAGCAAGTTTGATTAACATCCAAACTAACAAATATACAAACATTTCAATTGTATCAAGTCCTTTTCCAAGAATGTTCTTGCGTATCAAAAACCTGAAAGACTTCTACAATACAAAGATCTGATTATACAAACAGTCAATTTGGAAACTTCACAAATCTGCAATAATGATTTATGATGTTTTTCAAAAGTGAATTCATAAATGTTTGAACTGGGTTGTTTGTTTAACTCTGAATTTTTTTTTTTTAATCGGGAAGGGGAGACGAACTGGAAAAGCATGGCATGAAAAATCACCTTTTTGTAAACTATTCTCATTGAGAAATGAACTGTTGATGGTATCATTCTCCAACATCACAGATTGCCCACCCAGAAAAAATGAAGTGCTTAATTTCAAGTGAAAATTGCAGGCAACAACAACCACAAAAAAAAATTGCTGCTATCAAACAAGCACTCAGCATCTATGGGTATAAACATATACATGAAGAACATGGATTTCAGACCTTTCAAAAGCCATTAGCAAATCCCAGCATCCCCAAATCACATGGAATGATAACACAATCAAAATGATAATGCTGAGACATTTTTTATCTGGTTTGTGTCAGTTTTTTCCCCATGCAGATTCCTGATGTCTGCTGCTGTTTTGCCTTGTTTTTGTAAAATTTGAAAGCTTACTTCTCTTTTTTCTGAAGTACAATGAAATTCTCCACTAAGTACAATTCTCCAATGTTTGATACCACAAAGTAAATTTGGCGAGTTATTTTCATATCAAATTATTTTCTTAAAAAAAAACAAAACGGCTTTTTGCTCTAATATGCAAAATATAACTTCATAATTTGAACAAGAAATTTTCTCCTGGCAAGTTGAATAGAAGGTATATGCATAAATTAATGACACTCTTGACAAGGCCTGGCACGTTATTTAAATAGAAGGTAAATGCATAAATTAATGACACACTTGATGATGAAAAGTCAGCTGTAAAACTTGTATCCTCAATTTGGCTTTGTCCTGCCTGATCACTGAATCAGTCCACTGAATAGAATTTAGTGAAAACAACAAAAACCCACAAAACATGGCAAATTTTCACTTTATTCTAAAAAAAATCTTTGTAAATCTAAAAATACAGTGTCACCCCTGGCTAACCACGGCATAAATAGCAGAAACTCTTTGCTGTAAATTCTTTACAAGTACCCTGAGTGTTTTGTTTTTTTTCCAACCATTCATGCATATATATCTCTCTTTTTCCGTGTGCATTTTCCTCATTGCAGTACATTTATAAGCACCATTTGTTAACGACATCGAACCCTGCCTTTTAACAGGATTTCAAGAATGGGTTTACATCCAGATATACAATTTCACTTGCATTTCATGTGGTGGTAAATGAAATTTCCACAGGTTAGTTCATCCCAACCCCCACTCTTTAGATGAAGGTGCCATTCTCACCAAAAACATGCGGCATCAATGTGATTCCAATTCATTCAATAACATGCTACATTCATTTCAACCTGGCAACAAATTCAGTTTGAATGCAAGTTAATGTATAGAATTACAAGATTTTTTGCAACGGTATTTCATGTTTTACAAAATACATACCCTCCCCACTCCCCCCCCCCTCCAAAATAAAGATCATATGCACATACACACCAATTTTCATAAATTGTGGAGTGACAGTCATTGGTTTGAACCACTGTGGGAATACACTTTGATCTTAGCCAAAAGGCCGAGAAGCGATCATGGAACAGGATTTTAGTGCTTTAAATACCCCCTTGGTCCATCTCACTTTAAATGGGTATCTGATCACTTTAGGGAAGTTAAGGTCGTGGGAGAAGAGAGTTCCATTGATCTACGCCTTTGTTCGGTTCAGTTTTGTCAACGTCCATATGACTTTGAGACTTTGGCCATTAATCATGACTTTATGACGTGTAGTTTTGCATCTTGGGAAAACATCACTTTGATAGGTATATCAGACTAGATATGTAACTGGGAAAGTTTTCCTTTCATACCTCACCCTCCTCCTGTATAAAACCTTTCCTTCACAATACTAAATGCTGAATTTAAAAAGAAACAGTGTTAGCTCCGCCACAGATACAGACTATAGGA
>JADBJO010028690.1:17500-19847 GCA_016801955.1 Conus betulinus | reverse complement strand
AGTGAGTGAGTACCACCATTTAACGAAAGCAGTTATAGTAAAAATGGGCTTTATACGGAAGCCAGTGTTAAGCTTATCCATGATATTTTGCTGAAACTCCAACCAAAATGCCCGTACAATGTCACAATCGAAAATATGTTCTATGTCCTGTGGGCTTTGGTCACAGAAATTACAGTTTGGTGTGTTAACAATTTTACACTGATATAGGTACTTCTGTGATGGCAGAATTCTGTGCAATAGTCGGAATTGAAACCAGCGTAGCTGCACATCATTAGTAGTTCTAAAACAGTGTAAAAATATAGCATTCCAGTTTAAATTTTCGAACGAGTTGCTCCATTTCAAAACCGCAGCTGGAACAGCTCCGCTGCCAACAAGTACAGTTTGAATAAATTTACTGCCTTTCCTGATAGAAAACCATGATTTGGTTTCAAGAATTTTAAAGGTATTTATAAGTTCTACTTGTAATTTATTTTGGTATCCTTTGATTGCGTTCAGGATTCCATTGTAAGACAAAAAATTTGTTTTTCTTATGGTAGGGTATTTGTTTTAAATTCATGATATGACATGTACTGCCCTGCTTCACTAACGAGTTGTCTGACGAAGTAGATGTTATTTTCACACCATTCTTTTACAAATATAGGTTTTTCACCCCCTCAGAATGTCTTTATTGAAGTGAATGCATTCAGCCATAAATTCGTCAATATTTCTAGGACGACACACTCTACAAACTCTCCCATAGTGCCTGAACACGTCATTCCAGAAAGGATTCTTAACAGACTTAGTTAACGTTTTGATATAATCTGCCCCTAAGACTTTAATATTTTCCATTTCAGGGTACATATCAAAGAGAAAGTCTTTAAGCTTGGAGTCACCCTCGGACTGTATTTTACAAAGCCAGCTTAATTTCATAGCACAATGAAAGCTCTGATATCAATCATGCGCAGTCCACCACAGACGTATGAGCTACATGCAACTGGTTTCCTAATTTTACTATTTTTACCATTCCATAAGAATGTAAACAACTCTTTCTCTAGTTCTGATATAAAAATATATTGGTGGATCTGGTAGATTTATTAACAAATACGTTATTTTGGACAGGACAAGAGTTTTCACTACTGTTATTTTCCCTAGTGGTGTTAGCTGTCTTTTTTTTCCAATGTGATAAAATCCTTTTCATTTGAATTAACTTGTCATCATAGTTAATGGCGCTAATGGACTTTGTATCAACTGAAAATTTAATGCCAAGTATCTTGAAGATACCCGGGTCCCAAATGAAGTTTTTGTCACGCAACCTTAAATTGCAGTTTTTTTTCTGCTACCCTATCCAAATGATCTGAGTTTTATCAAAGTTCATGTTTAGTCCTGACATTTCAGCAAACTGTGTGTTAGCAGCACGGCAATGGCTTCATTAAATGAATTTTCGCTGCCGTCCAAACACAAAGCAGTGTCATCTGCAAATTGTGACAATAAGCTTTCCCTATTTTTAATTTTTATGCCCTTGATTAAATCGTTGTGTCTTATCCTTAGTGATAGTATCTCTGCACAAAGGAGGTAAAGATATGGGGATGACGGATCACCTTGTCGAACACCACGTTCTATTGCAAACCAGCTAGAGTATTGACCGTTGACAGAAACACACAAGTATTAATGTGTGAATAAAAAGTCTTGACCCAGTGAATCATATCTGGGCCAAAGTTAAAAAAAATCCAAGCATTTGTGCAAAAAAAAACGACCATGAAATACTGTCGAAGGCTTTCTCAAAGTCTATTGACAGAAACATACCTGGGATGTTTTTTTCTATCAGCATATACTAAGGTATCATATAACATGCGAATATTCTCACCGATGTAAACGACCTTTCAAGAAGCCCTTCTGACTTTCATGGATAATGGAAGGCAAGACAGACTTCAAGCGGTTGGCAATGCATGCTGATGCAATTTGATAAGAAATATTTAGTAATGAGATCGGACGCCAGTTTTTTTACAAAACGTGTTGGTTTGCCTTCCTTAGATATGCATATAGTGACACCTTGACGTTGTGTTACAGAAAGTTCAGCATTAACAAAACCTTCGTTTATAGATCTAACAAGAAAAGCTCCAATATCAACAAAGAAGAACTTATAGAATTCAGCTGTAAAGCCGTCAGGGCCAGAGCTTTTACCATTTTTTATATACATTTTAAGAGGCCGCTGCTTCCGTATACGAAATTTTTCCTTCTATGCTATTCTTATCAATGTCAGTTTAATTTTGTTACTTCCGGTATATGAGATGTTAAACAAAAATCACGCACAGTCCTGTGGGAATATAGTTGTTTGTAAAAATTGTTGTACTTCTTTCAAAATGGTTTC
>JADBJO010028690.1:0-12500 GCA_016801955.1 Conus betulinus | reverse complement strand
GACATAAAAGTTACAGTAAAACATTTTAATGAGGATCTATACCGAAAAAAGATCAACTGTGAAATGCAATATTGAAAATTTGGTGAATAAGATACCGAAACTAACAGAAAAACAGACTAAATCGTTACAAGGAAAAATAACAATAGAAGAAGCAGGGATTGCATTGAAAAATATGAAGAACGGAAAAAGCCCTGGATAGGATGGATTTGGAGCTGAGTTTTTCAAATTGTTTGAAAAGAAATCGGCGTGTGTTTGTAACCCGAGCTCTAAATGAAAGTTTCAGAGAAGGCAAACTATCAAAACACCCAGAAAGAAGGTATTATAATCTGTATACCCAAGAAGGAAAAACCAAAAGAATATGCAAAAAAAAAAAAACTGAGACCTATTTCACTTTTAAACCTTATATACAAAATTGGCCCCACTTGTATTGCTAACAGAATTTAAAAAGGTCCTTCCATCACTGATTAATGAAGACCAGACAGGATTTGTCCCAAATAGGTACATAGGTAGTAACAGTAGGTTAATTTATGACGTAATACACCATCTGAAGATAAAAAATATCCCAGGGATGCTTATTAATTTAGGCTTCGAAAAGGCGTTTGACTCGTTAGATAAGAATTGTATGCACAAAGTGCTAGAGGCTGTAGGTTTAGGTAAAGATAAATGTAAATGGATAAAAGTATTCTACAAAAAACATTAAGTCTACTGTTATCGTAAATGGCCAAACATCATCATGGTTCTCAATAGAAAGGGGCTGTAGGCAAGGTGATCCCGTTTCACCATATATTTTTCGTATTATGTGCAGAAATATACGTAATGATCTAAGAATAAAATAGTATTGAAGGTATACAAAATCGGGGGGGAAAGAAAAGAACACAAGATACCACAATTTGCCGACGACACTCAACTGATGGACATAGTGAATAAGAAATCATTTGAAAAAATCTATCGAGATTCTCGATAGGTTTGGGGAAAAACATCAGGTTTATTCTTACAACAGAGAGAACACAACACAGTAAGTTGGCTTGGAAGACAAAAGCATGATGAAATAAGATATATGGAACATTTAAAGATGATCTGGAATCCAAAAGAATTCAAAATATTAGGAATTTGGTTTACTCAGGACTTAACACACACATGGAAAAAAGAAACTACAAAGATAGAATAATAGAAGTGAAGGCACTATTTAAAATTTGGCTTAAGAGAATCATTACCCCTTTAGGAAGAATTGCTGTCTTAAAATCATTAATTCTGTCAAAACTAACTTACCTATGGTTGATGCTTCCTAATCCATCTGACACATTTGTTAAAGAATTACAAGACTTATGTTACTGGTTTGTATTGAATAAAAAAAAAAAGACAGAATTAGTCAAAAAAAAAACAGTTGTTAAAGATATACCGGATGGTGGGTTGAATCTACCTGGCATAAATGCTCTCATCACTGCTTTAAAATTAACGTGGATAAAAAGACTTAGACACACAACACACAGATGGAGAGACATGTTGATTTTTTCATACCCAATATTTAGAACATTGAGAAGTACTCTCCAAATCATCTGTGCATCACCACTCAAGACAATGTTTTCTGGAAACATGTATTTATGTCGTATAAGCAGTTTCTACTACAAAAATAAAACCAGAAAATGCCAGAGAACTTCTTGCAAAACCAATTCTTTACAATGAACATATTGAAATAGGAAATAAACTAATAATAACACACAAAAACTGGAACAACAGAAATGTATTTAGAGTGTCTGATTTGTTCAAAGCGAATAGAGATTCACTATCCCATGAGGAATTCAGAACAAAGTATAACATTGAAATAGATTTCCTATCTTATGGTGGATGTATATTATCCATTAAACGATATATCATAGAACAAAGGTTTGAGAATGAGATAAAAAGATAACATTGAAGCAGAAGTCAAACACAGCACTAAAGAAAACATATTCTGTAGATAAAGGTTCCAAGACTTATTAGAGAGTTACAGTAAAGATAACTGGGAACCGAACTGTTGTGCAAAAATGGACGGAAAAGCTGAATAGACAGATACCTTGGAAGAAATGCTTTAGAAAAAAAATCATCAAATTAAGGATATTAAGCTAAAATGGATGCAAATGAGAATAAAGCATCGAATAATTGCAACTAATGTAGCTCTAAAAGAAATGGGGATAGTAGAAAGTCATAACTGTACTTTCTGTGAAGAGAAAAAGACAGCATTGAAACATATGTTCTGGAGATGCATACATGTCAATGAGTTCTGGAAATCATTGCAAGAACTAATCAAAGGAAAGTGTTTAATAGCGAATAATCTGTCTCTGACTGAAAACACAATAATATTTGGAGCAGATGACAATTCCACAACTGATACAACATTCGATCTTATAAATACCGATAGCCAAACACTACATATTTAGCTGTAAAAATAAACAAATTTAAGCCTTCAATAACAGTATTTCTAAAAATACTAAAGAGAAGATATAATCTTGAAAAATACATAGCAACGGTACAATTGAAGCTGCTAAAATTTTAAACACTTACTGGATCAATTATGAAGTATTATTTGAAAATTGATAATCAAAATCATAAGATACCTGGATTCAATCCGTGCATGAGAGGATATGTTCAGGATGCGTGGGTAATTTCATATGGTATTCAAATATCATTGAGTGTGGTTGAAGCCTGTGGCCCGCTGCTTGTCTGGCATGGCGATACCGCGGCTGGGACCCGTTGGCCGATCGGCAACTTAGCAGGTAGGTTGGCTGTTGGTTGGTCGGCGGGGCGCCGCTGTGGCCCAGCGATGTCATATTGACAGCGGGCTTAAGAGCATATCATTAACTTTCTTTTGATTGTTAAAAAAAAATATGAAGACACAGATGGACGGGATTTCGATGCTGGTGTGTACACTAAGCTGGGAAATGCTTAAGTCTGTTTTAAATCTATATTTTGAAGGATCGTTGCAGTGAACATAATTATGTGTTATATGCAACAGCTATCGCATGGTACCATACGGAGAAAACATTACTTCATTTTTACAAATTGTATAATTATGTATATTGTTTAAGTATTATTAATTCATAAGAAGAGAGAAAGTGGGGATGTGGGGGGGTGTGGAGGGGAGGGGAGGGGCTGTGAGTGGAGTGAACGGGTGTGTTTGGTTGCCTTTATGTGCTTGTAGTAGTAGTAAGAACTCAGAGGATTTTGCTTAGTGATTTTTGTTGTTTGTGTATGTGTGTGTGTATCCAACAAAAAGAAAAAAAAACCTTTCCTTGGCATACATAGAACTCTCACTCAAAATCCCATTCAAACCGAAAAAAAATCTCATTTCTAATAAGTTTCACGGATTATTTACTACGATATTGTCAAACATGTACAAAAATGATTAATAACAAAAAAAAAATATATGTGGTAATTTGCATCCGGAAATGTACAGCAAAGAGAAAGATCATGTTGATGAAAGATTGGAGAAGAGAGAAAGAAGGAGCTGTTGAATGGAAGAGAGAATGAGGAAATAAATCTAAAAAAAAAATTTTTAAAAAAAACAAAAAACGAAAAAATCTTGTCTGTAGTACTGTCATCTTTGCAGAAATGTGCTTGAGCTCAGAAATAGTCTCATTTACATCACAAATGTTCTTTAGTCTGTTATTAACCACTGCACTGTAGAACGTACTAAGCCACACCCAGCTCGAAAACATGCTGAATTAAGTGACATGTTGACAGGAATCCATATCTACAATGTAAAACACTAATGCATGGAAACTTGTGCCGTTACTTAACAGAGAAAACAACAAAACAGAGCTCTGAAAAAAAAAGCGTCCACGACCGGCCGTAAAGACAGCTCCTCTCTCTCTCTCTCTCTCTCTCTCTCTCTCTCTCTCTCTCTCTCTCTCTCTCTTTCGCACACACACACGCACGCACAGAGAGAGAGAGAGAGAGACAGAGACAGAGACAGAGACGCTCGCACACTCATACATTCTCTCTTTCTCTCTCTCTCTCTCTCTCTCTCTCTCTCTCTCTCTCTCTCTCTCTCTCCACACACACACACACACACACACACACACACACACACACACACACACACACACACACAGAGAGAGAGAGAGAGAGAGAGAGAGAGATCATGGGAGACAAACAGAAAACGAAAAATAAGGTTCACATCATCTTGCACTTATTCCCCGTTGTTCATTGTCCTGAAAGGATGCTTTCGATAACACTGAGAGATAAACACCATGGACACGTTTTCCTATAATATGTGTTTGGGAGTGGAATACAGAGCCATGAATGTTTTATGCGCAAAACTGGTTGTTGGCTGTACGTGTGTCCATATGTTCAATGATTCGTCTTTTTTCTGCCCCCCTTCCATTGCCATTGATGCACCAATCTGCACACATTTTGAGTATAAAGTGAATTGGTGTATCCAGCAGAACAAATGCGTTGATGCATCAAACTGATTTACGCATGTATCCGTTGATGTGCTCGATTCATGGTCAAGTATAGTATCTCTCCTGATCTGTCGTTTAGGAACCAAGCTGTTTGAAACCCGATTACCATACAGACTGTGAATCAGGGGTGTTCATCACATCAAACTGGCTCCTACCGCTGTGTCTGTCGATGTGTATGATGAATAGGCCTCATGTTGTAAGTCTCTTTTGCAACTCTCTCATCATCATCTGAGAACTGGTGTGTCCTAAAATGAACATGAACTGGTCTGGGGCATGCATTAAACAACCCTGCATGTCTGCATCCAGAAGGTGATTTTAGTGGTATGTTCCTCGCTATGATCCAATTCATGACTGCATGGGGTTCATCTGTTTTGCCTCTGTGTGAATTTGTTATTTCCTGTTCCCAATGTGGGAGTAATCTGTACAGACAATGAGCACGACATATACATCAGGAATGGTCTACAGAGCCATGGTCTTTAATGGATCAAAATGATTGTGATAAAATTAATCTGCCGAAAAGCTCACTGAATAGGCTAACTGTAATATTTCGCTTTTTTGAGTCATCTAAAATTCCACCTGGGGATCAATTTGCACCAACGTTAAGTAAAAACTGATTCGGTGCGTCCATTAAACAGCAACAGAACCTAATGCATCAAACTGTGATTCTTTTTCCATAAGTACATCTATCGGTATGTTTCAGACTTCCGGTTCTGTGTTGTTGTTGCAAACGGTCTCCAGTCCAGTTCTACAAGTTGTTGTTCTTGGAAGTGTTGAAGGGGCTGCTGAAAAATCTGTTTGTAAACATGAGTTAAGTTTGATGTGACTGCTTTTTATATCATTAACTTGAGTGAAGGAGGTCTGATTATTTGATTTTTGCTTATTTTGCGTTTCAGATCAAGTCAATCACTACATTTTGCGTTAAAATGTCAGCCAGTCAATCCTAGAGGCCGTCCACAGCTAGCGCTACACAGCTTCACGTCGATGGTCCTTCCCAGAGCATGGAACAGATTGTGAGAAAATATTCCGAAGGAAACAGTGAATCGACAGACGACTTTGACATTTTAATTGCAGTTAATCAGCAAAATAAGAGCACATGACAGAGGAAAACGAGCAGTGACCTAAAACTTGATGATTATAGTGTTATTACCTTACTTGCGACCAAAATTGGTTTACCAGTTCCGTCACCTCACTGTAGACATTTCCATAGCAACAATAATAATAAATAATAATAATAATAACAACAATAATAATAATAATCATCATCATCATAATCATAATAATTATCATAGTTATTATTATTATTTACAATTATTATTATTATCTAAGATGCCCATTCAGTTCGTTAGCAGATTATTGAGTTCTCTTCGTTGTAATCAGCATTCAAAATATTGAATCATTTTAAGATACATTTTAAGCTTTCCTTTTACCAAACTTATTTCTCATAATCTTGTACATGCTTTGTAATGCAGTCTCAGATGAACCATGGTGAATTGTTCTCTAATATATTTATCTACTTTTATTTATCTCATGATTTCATCTTCATTTGGTATTTCATTATGTTAATCAAGAATGAATATTTTTCCCCAGTGAACTTAATAATTATAACAATTTTTGTCTTTGTTTCATGCTGTCTGATACTTCTGTCATTTTTCTGTCATATTTGGAAGTTTATCATTTGTATATAATAGGTGAAGAACAAATGTCATCGATCAGTGCTAAGAGAATATTGTTAAATCATTGCTGTTGTATGTACTGAATATTTTTGTTATGTTTTAGTGCAAATGATATAACCGCTAACACTATTCCTTTACGGTTGGAAACATGTGCAACAGCCATCTATAACCTTAATGTTTTGTATACATGTCTATGAGTTTCAGATCGTATTTTTTTTGTTTGTTTTTTTTTGGTTCGCAGTGTTGCCCACAAAATTATCTGTTGTGTAGATTACCATGAGTAGCCTATTGGTGGTTGTATCCGATGCTGGCATCTTCCATTTTATGTCGTCAAAGTGAGTGACCCATCCGTGCACTGAAGCCACCCCAGGAGGATACATTCTATGTGTTATTTTCAAGATCCTTAAGCTACTTTTCTTAAATGGTGAGGTTTCAGAAGGTACGCAAACACCTACCGAGAATATATCATATCGTCCGGTGACAGAGTTACATACCTTACCAGATGATTTCGTCATAACTAGCACCGCGAAGAGTGTTAAATCATGTGGGGCCATTGGGCCAGCTGCTAGAATGAACTCGTTGCCCTCTCAGCAGAATGGTTATGGCAATGTTGTGTCCTGTTTGCCGGTATGAGGCCAGGCGATGAAGCCACAGAACTTGTGGCTGTGTATCTGATAGCAGGGATGATGCAAAGCCAACGCAGCCGGTAAGGATGTGGCCATATGCTGGAAGCTGGAATGAGGTGGTAAGGCTAACAAGCCAGTGTGGGGCAGAACAAAAGATAACAGGCACGTACAACGAAAAGTGTGTCCTTTGTTTGCAAGCAGTTATTACAGAATCCAACAGTTTCCCCCCCCCCCCCCCCCCATCCCGAACATCTTTTTAAAAAAATGTGTGTGGACAACTTTGCAAATCTGACATAAATGTAAGCGAATCGTCAAGACAAACGTGGACAAACGAGTCACAAGACAAGACGTGACGCGTTTCGACCTCTTAGGTCTTCTTCAGGCAAGTTATAAACAAATAGGACGATGAAAATGAACGAGCAATCACTTATACTCGGTCACTTTAGCGCCAGGTAGGTGTTGAATGAAATCGAGGCTGTCAGAAGGGAGAAAATGTCTGAGGCAAGGTAGTAATGATGATGATTATATTACTGATAGGAATGCTAATAATGGTTTTGCTTGTCTGGGGGTAAGGGTGGGTTGGTCGGTGGGGTAAGTTTAACACCTGTACAAAAATCAGTCATTGCGCTTTATGCCTTGAGAGAAACTTGAAATATGCCGCAGCAGAAAACTAGATACTCAAAGAAATCAATTTTTCGCTTTGATACTTCTTGACCAGAACTTCAGTGTATGTTCAGTCACGGTGGTACATGTGCCGTAGCAGCTTACACTGAGTGCGCCAAAGACAAAAAGCCATGAGAAAAAACAAGCCGTCACACCTCTTGAACAAGTACGTCATTAGCAGTTATCACCATAAATTTGCTCCAGTGTATCGTATCTTGTGGACACTGCAAGTAGATTCTGATACCACTTATCATTCTCTGTCCGTGTGTGTGTGTGTGTGTGTGTGTGTGTGTGTGTTGTGTGCGTGTGTTTGAAGTATCTGCGCGGGAAACCAGCGGTTGGTCCGAGAAAAAGGAAAAAGGAAAGAAAAAGAGACAACAGAGAGAGAGAGACAGAGAGAGAGAGAGAGAGAGAGAGAGAGAGAGAGAGAGAGAGATGCGCGGGGAAAACGACTGTTGGTCCGGGAACAAGAGAGAGAGGAGGAGAGAGAGAGAGATTGATGGAAAGAGGTGGAGAGAGATGGTGAGCTGGGTATCATTACAGGGTTTATCTGCATGTCCCCCAGTAAAGGGTCATAGACAAGGTCCTGCTCTGTCTCTTCAGGATCAGGCTGCCACAAATAGGGGTGGCTACTACACCAAAAACCCGCAGTATGTCAGGCCGGACGGGTGGGAGTTTCACGGAGGGGACCCGAGTACCCGGACAACCCCTACCTCGATTCAATTGCACTTTACCCTGCTGTACAAAATTAAGAAATTTCAAAATATGACAGAAAAAAAAATGACATCAGTATCATAAACAGCATTAGACAAGAACAAAACACAATCATCACGTTCACTGGAAGAAAACAAAATCAATTCTTGATTAGTATGATGGACCACAAGATAAGGATGAAATAAGACAAGGAATTAAATCAAGTAGATAAAGATATTACAGAAAAAAAAACACAGTTTATTTCAATACTGCATTACAAAGCATGTACAAGATCATTAGAAATAAGTTTGCTAAATGGAAATCGTAACATGTTTTTGAAAACGGTTCAACTTTCAATTCTGATCACAACGAAGAAAACTTGATCGTCTACAAATGAACTGAACACGCATCCTAAAACAACCACAACAACGAAAACAACAACAACAACAACAATTACAGTAGTGTTAATAATGAGAAGAAGAAGAACAACAACAACAACAACAAAAAACAATAATGATAATGATGTATTATTATCATCATTATTATTGTATTCTTATTATCATAATATCATTAGTAGAAGTAGTATTAGTATCATTGTTATTGTTATCATTATTATTATAATTATTACCATTGCTGTTGTTATGGAAATGTCTACAGTGAAGCAACGGAACTGGTAAACGAATTTTCAGTAATGCAATAACATCATGATCATCAGGTTTTGCGTCACTGCTCGTTGTTGTTGTTGTTGTTGTTGTTGTTGTTTCCTGTGCTCTTATTTTTGTGATTAATCGCATTCAAAATGCGGTTTTCAAAGTTGTCTGTTGATTCCATGTTTTCTCGGAATATTTTCTCACAAAGGACCGTCGACGTGAAGCTGTGTAGCGCAAGCTGTGGACGGCCTCTGGGATTCACTGGCTGACATTTTAACGCAAAATGACATGACTGACTTGACCTGAACAACAAAGATAACAAACATCAAATAATCAAACCTCCTTCACTCAAAATAAGATGTAAAAGCAGTCATTTCAAACTTAACACACATATGTACAGACGCAGCTTTTCGGCAGCCCCTTCAACACTTTGAAGAGCACAACTTGTACAACTGAACTGGAGACTGTTTGCAGCAACAAACAGAATCGGAGGTCTGAAACATATTGATAGATTTAGTAAAGAAGAAATAATCCTGTTTCATGTATTAGGCTATATTGCTGTTTAACGGACGCACAAAAATTAGTTTATACTTAACTTGGGTGCAAATTGATACTTAGGTGGAATTTTAGAAGACTGAAAACAGCGACATACATTACATGTAGCCTAATCAATGAGCTCACCGACAGACTCCTTTGTCACAATCATTTTGATGCATTAAACATCATAGCTGTGTAGACCGTTCCCGATGTATATGTCGTGCTCATGTCTCTACAGATCACTCCCACATTGGGAACAGGAAGTAACAAATTCACACAGAGGCAAAACAAATGAACTCTACGCAGTCTTGACTTGGATCACACTGAGGAACACATCAATCAAAACAACCTTCTGGTCACAGATATGCATGGTTGTTTCATGCGTGCCTCAGAACAGTTGATGCTTATTTTGAAACAGCTTGGTTCCCAAAAGCACAGATCAGGAGAGATACTATACTTGTCCACGAATCGAGCACATCAACGGATACATATGTAAATCAGTTTGATGCATAAACACGTCTGTTTTGCTGGATACACAAAATCACTTTTTAGTCAAAATTGGCGCAGATTGGTACATCAGAGGCAATTGAATGGGGCAGAAAAAAAAACGACACACAACCGACTCATTGAACATATAGACACACGTACAGCCAACAACCAGTTTGTGCATAAAACACTCACGGCTCTGTAGTCATTTCCCAAACACGTACAGCCAACAACCAGTTTGTGCATAAAACACTCACGGCTCTGTAGTCCATTCCCAAACACATGTTATGGGAAAACGTGTCCATGGTCTTTTATCTCTATGTTGTCGATAAACATCCTTTCAGGGCAATGGATAACGGGAAATAAACTGCAAGATGATGTGAGCCTTTTCTCTTCGTTTTCTAAGGTTGTCTCCCATGATCCCTCTGTGTGTGTGTGTGTGTGTGTGTGTGTGTGTGTGTGTGTGTGTGTGTGTGTGTGTGTGTGTGTGTGTGTTGTGTGTGTGTGTGAGAGAGAGAGAGAGAGAGAGAGTGTGTGTAAAGTGTGATTGTGCGCGTGCTTATGTGTGTATGTGCGTGCTTGCGTGCGTGCGTGCGTCCGTGCGTGTGTGTGTGTGTGTGTGTGTGTGTGTGTGTGTGTGTGTGTGTGTGTGTGTGTGTGTGTGTGTGTAAGCGTGCGTGTGTGGTGTGTGTGTGTGTGTGTGTGTGTGTGTGTGTGTGTGTGTGTGTGTGTGTGTGTGTGTGTGTGTGTGAGAGAGAGAGAGAGAGAGAGAGAGAGAGAGAGAGAGAGAGAGAGAGAGAAGACACACATATGCCATAAACAAAAGTTAAACTGTCTAACATTTGTTTTGTTGAGAAACACGCCTGACTGAAGACGCTACGTTTAACGACAAGGTTGATCTCCACACGGCCTAACAGCCATAGACACAGTGAACTGTTTTACATCCTCACCATGTCAGGGGCATGGTATGACGGGAAATAGTACCCACCCCCGTACGTCCAGCACCTTTAACCCCATCTGAACTGAATGAGGTACCCGTTTACTGCGGGGTGGATAGTGAGGGGTCCAAGCCGCAATAATTCAAACCCTTGATTGGTTCTACTTTATGACAGGTCATCTCTACAACCGACTCTGTGTGTGTGTGTGTGTGTGTGTGTGTTGTGTGTGGAGACTTTTTCCCGACTATGCCTCACTGGGTCAGCCTGAAGTTCGGCAAAGCTCAATTGCAGAAAAAGCACAACTGGATTGTCTAGAAACTAACCACCTAACTGTCCAGGAGCTGACCATCAGATTGTCCAGAAACTAACCACCTAACTGTCCAGGAGCTGACCATCAGATTGTCCAGAAACTAACCACCTAACTGTCCAGGAGCTGACCATCAGATTGTCCAGAAAAAACTAACCACCTGGCTGTCCAGGAGCTGACCATCAGATTGTCCAGAAACTACCACCTGGCTGTCCAGGAGCTGGCCACTACGCTGTCCATGAACTTACCACTAGAGTAAGTTCAGACCCGATATAATCAGTCCTACCGGTGGAATGATGATGCGAACACGTACAAGTGTGTGTGTGTGTGTGTGTGTGTGTGTGTGTGTGTGTGTGTGTGTGTGTGTGTGTGTGTGTGTGTGTGTGAGTGTGTAGAGAGAGAGAGAGAGAGAGAGAGAGAGAGAGTGCGCGTGTGTTGTACTGAGAAGTATCTGACCGCATGTCAGTTAGATACACACACATACGCACACGCACACACGCACACATACACACACACACACACACACACACACACACACACACACACACCACACACACACACACACACACAAGCTTACTATAGTTCAGAAATCCAAATAGCCAGCCATGCAATATAAAGGCACTGAAACTGAAAAAAGAAGTCATTTGTGTAGTTCACTTCATTCATGCTCCTTCGCTGTTTCTGCGTGCAATGTTTTGGACAATACATCTATCAAGCGTTTTCGTGCTTGATTCTTCTGCGTTCCCGAATGACGTTGACAGTGTAGAGGAAAGGATTGAGGGCAGAGTTGAGTGGAAGGACAAAAATAGCAATAGCCCACGTTGACGTCATTTGACACCCGAAATCCCCTGTCCGCCATCAGTCCCAGAACCCCAATGGGGACCAGCAGAGGAAGTCGGACACTACCACAGTGATCAGTCGACGGGCAATAGTAATGTTTTTGGATTCACCAGCTGTGCCTCTGTTTCTCATCGTGTTGGACCTCACTGACCAGTAGATGAAACCTTGACCTGCTGCAATGAAAAGAAAGAGGAAAAAGTTGAGGCAAATGAACACACCGAAGGAATAGTCCTGGCCAGCAAACACAAGTGCTGGTGATGGGGAGCGGAATGCACATCCCTGTCTGGCCATAGAAGTGCCAGTGGGAGGTAGCTGGCAGCAAAGGGACAGCACCCAGACAGACACCAGCCCCCCACAGGAGCAGGCTGGACACGTGAGCTGATCTGGGAGCAAAGTGAACACTGCTGAAAGGAAACCGCAGCACCAGGAATCGATCCACTGTGATCACACTGACCAGAAATGCTGACACTTCTGACGACATCAGTGATAAAAATCCAGCTGCCTTGCAGACATGACTGCCTTCCATGATAAATCATTCCAAAGGTAGTTCCCTGGTATACATGATCCGCCACCCAATCACCATCAAATACACCCCATCAGGAAATCAGATAAACCACAAATGCATCACAAAAACACCAAAACCAA
>JADBJO010028689.1:0-15000 GCA_016801955.1 Conus betulinus | reverse complement strand
TGAACTGGCTCAGGCATGTGTATGTGTTAGTTATTTATGTCTCTCAATGCGCGCGCGCGCGCGCGGGCGCGTGTGTGTATGTGTGTGTGTGTGTGTGTGTGTGTGTGTGTGTGTGTGTGCGCGCGCGTGTGTGTGTGCGCTCGTGCGCGTATGTGTGTGTGTGTGTGTGTGTGTGTGTGTGGTGGTGTGTGTGTGATAAAGTTTGTTGGTCAAATAATTTACAATCATCGAGATAAAAAATGTAATTCGTCCGCAACAACGTGGGATGTCCTGCACAATGTATCTCCTCTGTTCGTGTTTGTTTGTAGAACGACACCTCTCAATGTGGAGTTCATAAGCGCGTATTCGTAATCTACTTAGTGCTCACCTGCAATCTGTGTCAATGCTCCAAATTAACCGCCTGTTTGTATTCAACTGTGACATAAAGTTTGACCTTGGCTTTGTCTTCAATTTTTGTTTCCTCCTGAAGTCAACCTAAAGGTTTCCAGCTTTTCGTGTAGCGTAAACTTCAGTTGAGTCATACTAAATGTAACCTGATTTTGCCAGACGTGTAGTAATCCTATCGTTGACAAAGTTTGTCGTACAAACTTGGTTCAGTTGTTTTCTTCAGTGACCAGAGGGGTCATAGTCTGTCTGTTGTTGATAGGCGTCTTGATCTAACTCGAATATGTATATCCAGAACACAGTATATATGTATATATGGGATCTTAGTGGGTTTTTTTTTATTCAACAAACATACTATCGTTTTGCACACCAGCCTTTATTTCTGGAATAGCATTCTGCTTAGAACCTAAAGAGGCAGAGGAGTCAAGTTAGGACTTTTCGAGGTGACTGAGGAGAAACACAGTCAGGTTTTGAAATACCGGTATCTGACCTGGAGTTATAATATGTAAGTGAGTTTTCTCCCCTTTGGAGATTGTCTCCCCCTTGGAGACTATAAGCTTGCTGAAGGGTCATTTTGAGAAAGAAAATATTATTCCCCATTTACCCATTCAAGCACATACTATTAATTAAGCAAAATTATCTACCACTGCAGATATAAAAGCTTATCTCCCCCATTTTTTTTCAGTCTAAAACATGAGAACAAGATTTGCTTATAATTCAATCTTTCATGCAGTCATTGCAAGATCAAGCTGCTCTGAAAATTGCTGGAATGGTATACAGTTAGTTACCCTTGGAATGTAATAGTTTATTTTTAAAAAAAATGCTGGAATGGTACTCAGATACTTACCCTTGGAATTTATTAGTTTATTATACTTCAGTCCCTTGGGGACTCATTCTAAGAACTGGCCTTAAGCACGTGTGTCTAGAGATGTTATCTGTTTACATTTTCTACTTTTCACAAGAAAAATGTAGCTTATTGTGTTGTTTCATAATTTTCTTTGATTCTTAGGTGAGACCTTAGTGGGTTTTTAAAAATTCAACAAACATGCTATGGTGTTACACACCAGCCTTTTTCTGACTAGCATTCTACTTAAGACCTAAATGGCAGAAGGGTCAAATAAGGACATTCGGGGGTTACTGAGGAGAAACATTAAGGGTTTTGAAATACCAGTATCTGACCAGGAGTTATAATATGTAAGTGAGTTTTCTCTTTCTTAGAAGCTATAAGCTTGCTCAAAGCTTATTTTGAGAAGCATTTCTTGTTCCCCATTTACACACTCAAGCTCATACTGTTAGATAGGCAGAATTATGTATTACCGCAGATATGAAAGCTTATCTTTCCCCCCCCACCCCCCCAATTTTTGCAATCTAAAACGTAAGAGTAAGCTTTGTTTATATATATATTATATAAAGATACACACATATATAAAGATACACACACAGACATCCACTCATGTTTATATGCATGCATGGAGGTACATACATATACTGAGTAATGCGTATGCGCAACGCGTGCACGCGCGTGCAAACACACACACACACACACACACACACACACACACACACACACACAGGTACATTAATCCTCTCACTGATTCTCTCTCTTCTTCACTCACTCACCACTGCAGGTCTCGTGTGAATCACCACCAACAGAAGTAGAGCCCTGCAGATTTGGCACTGTCCGCGGCGGAAAATCACTACATCTGTGCGGAAATCACTACATCTGTGCCCTTCCTGCACCAGTGTACTGTCACCGATTAAAACTAGAAACAATGCCCTAATCAATGTGCGTTGTGTTGTATTGTTCATCTTCTTTTCAGTAAAGGGATCATACAAAAGCTTATTATGACAGCGTGTTATACAGTAATATTGACTTTATTGAATTAGTAAACTGGCGGATCCATAGAAAACGCATGCCAAGCGCGATTGAGACGGGTGTGTTTGTGTGTAAAGTCAGGTTTGCACATTGAAATAGCCACGCAAGTCAATAATTTTACATGAAACCATCTATAACTGTAATGAAGAAGATTAATAATAAAAGGGAGAACGAGACAGAGACAGAGAGAATGTCCATTTGTCAATCTATCTAATCTAGTTTGAACAGTCATATCATAATCGGGTGAGTGCATGCGAATTACTCCTTCATCGTTACAGGCATTAACGAGACAAACATTCACTGAAAGAGACGTGTGGTGAAAGAAAGTAGGGGGACGAAGCTACAGCGTACATTTTGAACCTTTCACTATCATCATCTAAACACAATCAGTCTAGAAGCAAGACTCCAGTTGGGCCATCTGCTCAGAGTTTGTGGGGGAGAAACATACATGCATTGGATTGAACTGTCCACATTCATTTTGCGTCCCCTAGCTGGAACTCATTACTACAGTGTGGCTGGCTGTGTTGACATGTCATCATGTGCAGGTGTACCAGTTACAATTGTGTGGTATCCTAACCTTCGAATTGGAAAAAATCTAACCGCGTCCCGCTGCTGCTAATGAAAGACAGAACACGGAGATCCCCCTACCCCCATCCCTGTCTGTCCGTCTGTCAGTTTGTCTCTCTCTCTCTCTCTCTGCCCCCCTCCTCTCTCTCTCTCCTCTCTCTCTCTCTCTCTCTCTCTCTCTCTCTCTTCTTTCTCCCCCCCTCCTCTCTGTCACACACACACACACACACACACACACACACACACACACACACACACACACACACACACACATACACATGCGCGGGTGCGCGCACTCACTCACGCACGCACACGCGCTCGCGTGCACATAAATACGTTATTCGTCCGTCGACTCGATGCGTGCTTAATATGTGCGGTGACAGCGTTGGGGAAGTGGGAGACGTCCTCTTGATTGCTGGTGTGGGCGTTCACGGATGCTTTTCGTTTGTCTTTGAAGCGCTTCTTCTGACCTCCATGATAATGCACATTTTGTTCCAACCTATCTTAAAAGAGCCTCTTGGGTAGCCATTGGTGTGGCATACGAGCTACACAGCATCAGGATGATGTGGATGTTAGGCAGGCTGCTTGTCAAGCTCCTCAATGTCTGCGATTTTGTCCTGCCATTAGATGCGTAAACATCTTCTGAGGCAGATTGTGTGAAGTGATTCAGCTTCCCGGTTTGACATCGGTACACTGTCTATGTTTCACGTGTGTTGAGGAGTGTGGAGAGGACAACTGCTCTGTATACGTTCAGCTTGGTCTCTAGACTGATGCCGTTTCTACTCCAACATTGGTGTGTAGTCTGCCAAATATTGTACTTGCTTGTCCAAATCTTAAACTCACTTCATCGCCGATGATGGTGCTCTTTGGACATTGTGCTGTGGAGGTAGGTGAACTGACTCACCACGGCAAGTCTCTCACGACTGATTGTAAACTTAGCTCAGCATAGTGTCTGCCTGGCGGGGGTTGACGCAGAACTTCCGTCTTCTTTGTATTTATGCTGAGACCGAAGTTGACACAAGCGACGGTAAACGTATCAGTGCCATGCTGCATTGCTTGTCAGTTTCTGAGCGAACATTGAGAGCGCAAACAGAAAGTACCTGATGATGTCTGACAAACTTTTTTTTCTGGAGCATCTTGAGGTTAAACAGCATTCTATCTGTTCTGAATGTGATGATGATGGCGTCAGTCAGCATTGCAGAGGATGTGATGCTGAACAGAGTGGGTGCCAAAATACAGCCTTGTGACACGGAATTGGTTCGATGTCTCTTTGTTGTCCTTTGGGTCTGCATGCCATCATGGATCTGCCGCGCCATGAACGTGGATTTTGGTCGCCATCCGTGTTTGGCCACGATAATTCACACATCGTCTCCTTGTTGCCAAATTTCGCTCCAGGGGCCAACAGGCTGAGTCGCACTTTATTTTATTTTATTTTACTTTTAACATGCACGCTGGTGACCTACTCGTTTTTTGAATGAACCAGTCTTTTAGAAGAAGAAGAAGAAGACGAAGAAGAAGAAGAAGAAGAAGAAGAAGAAGAAGAAGAAGAAGAAGAAGAAGAAAAAAGGTTGACATTTTCTTCCTGACATCTTTCTTGTAGCTGTCTTGCGGCAAATATATAAATGGTCCCTCTGTCTTTCCACAGTCCATGTTCACACACTGGAATGTTACAAGGACATGTTATAAGGTGGTTCAGCAGACACCTGGCACGTTATCTTGCCTGCTGTGGAATGGGGGGTGGGGGGGTGGGGGGTATACGTCAGTGATTGTCACAAGCCTGGATATCCCATTTCCTCTTGTACAAATGGATAATAAATGCATCTTTGACCTCCTGGGGGATTCTCTCCTGCTGCCTCATCAGAAGAAACCAATAATGAAGCTTTTCAGTCAGATCTGTGCTACTTTCTTTGTAGAACTCACTTCGTATGGAGTCTGAGCCAGAGCTGGTGGGCACTTGAGGAAGCACTGTTCTTCATTGGTGGGCACTTGAAGAAGCCGGTCAATGGCTTTGTCATTGATGGACGGTAGGCAGTAAGCTGTGAAAGTGTTCTGCCCAGCGTTGTGTGTCAGTCATCAACGTGTTTCCATCAGCGCTGGCCAATGAGGATGACCCTGATGATGTAGGTCCATAAAGTTCTTTCAAGGTATTAAAAAAACCCTTCATATCATCGTGCCTATCAGCATATCTTTAGATATCGTCAATTTTGCTGCTCAGCCATATGTCTTGCATCTTTCAAAGTTCCTCGTGAACTGTTCTGCATATGTTGTTGCACGCGTTTTTCTTTGGTGGACTTGCTGTTATTGATGTAAGCTTTATGGTGAAGATATTCTCATCTAGTAGCTGCTAGACGTAATTTCTGTTCTAATCAAATCATTTTTTGTGTTTCTTTGCTCCTGGCTCCATGATCTCTGTACCAGTGCTGCAGACCAGTTCTCCGAAGGTCGACCAGTGACTTCTACATTGTGGAAAACACACACACACACACACACACACACACACACACACACACACACACACACACATAAAGAGAGAGAGAGAGAGAGAGAGAGAGAGAGAGAGAGAGAGAGAGAGAGAGAGAGAGAGAAGAGAGAGAATACATAGACAGAGATACATGCATGTATTTATGCATTGTGTGTATATTTCGAAACGTCCAGTCCTCCGTGCGGGGGGGGGGGGGGGGGGGGGGGGGGGGGGGGGGGGGGGGGGCACTACTCCAAAGCAAACAGTCTAACAAACCGTTGTTCATAAGACAACAAAACAACATGATTCAACGATGTTTCGCTTCAGTCTCTGATTTATTTCTTCCCGTTTATCAATCTCCTCATATTCGATGGATTAATAATGGTTAACAAAAGTATTGAGAGCGACTATAAAAGAATGGATGTTCTCTATACTGGCAAGAGGTCAGACAGAGATCTTTTGTTTCCGTGCGCCACTCACGATTTGTTTCCCTGATACCATAACTTTATCGTGCAAACATCCTGGCAGGCATTGTTCTCTCAGTTGTTTCCTTACGGTACAAGGTTCAGGTCGCTGTTTCCGTGTATCAGTCACAAGCAGGAGAGATGATATTGTTCAGTGAATCACGTTCTCCCTTACTCGTGCTCACGTCTGAGCATTAAAAGGCAGGGAAGAGAAACAAAGAGAAAAGTTCACTAAATCTCTCTGAACCTGTTTCTTTACGTTGGAAATCCCGATGATTTCTTGGGGGAAAAGTTACTGTCAGTGAAGGCTGAAAGTCCAGCAGGAAATGATTGTTCAGTTGCGTTCTGCCATTCAAATGCTTCCTGTTGCAGCCGTAAAGAGGGCATTTCTCTCTCTCTCTCTCTCTCTCTCTCTCTCTCTCTCTCTCTCTCTCTCTCTCTCTCTCTCCTCTCTCTCTCTCTCTCTCCCCCTGTCTCTCTCTCTCTCTCTGTATTTAGAGACAATCATTCTTGTCAAACTGCTTTCACAAAATTAGCCGATTTGTGTGGCTTTTAAACAAAGACAACAAGTGACCCTCAGGTGTACTTTTCATAGATTTGGTTAAAACTTTCAAGGTTCTGGATCTTAAACTTTTGCTCAGAAAGTTAGCGGTCTATTGACTATCCTTTAACATTTTAACACTGACTTCACCCCTTTTCTGTAACAGGAAGCAAGAAATATTTTTAAATGACTGTCGATTTAAATCAATTCCCAACTTTGGTGTACGACAAGGCTCCATACTAGGACTTCTTTTCTCGTTTCGTATCATGAACTACTTTTAGCCTTAAAAATAATTGTGAAATGTTTGCTGGTGACACAAAAATCGACACGAAAGACTCTGATGTTCAGCAGGAAAACATCAACCTCCCTGTGAAACAGACACAATTCCATCATATGGTGCTTCATTTCCATAACACTTTTACCAGGCACAAATGTCAAAACCTAATCCAAGATTTGCCTATTCACTATACTTCCAACAGAACAAATAGAGAGGTGTCCATTTAAAAAGCGTCATGAGTTACAGTCGGTAGTAATTTATCCTGTTCGAAGCATTTAGAAATTCTAATTGAGCTATATCAGCTCAGAAAATGAATACGTTTTTTTTTTCGCCAGCTTGTTTTTTTCCTTTTTGGCGTCTACATTTAACCAGATATACATGCTCTAGAATGAAGCTAGCGGTGAATGATAAATGGCTGATGTTTGAATGCAATCCAGAGACAATATATGTATGTGCTTGGACGTTAAAATGGAGAACACTACTTCTTAGAGAAAACTGATACATATTCAAAACTTCTCTTAATCCAAACACTACAATAATACGACATTATTAAAGTTCTAGAGGGCTGTTATCATATCAGTAATAATGTAACATACAATATCAGCTTCCTTTTGTAATTCAGTCTGGATTTGCAAATATCGGCTGATATTGGAGCATCTACATTTTCATATACAAAATCCTTTTCAGCTGTATAATCTTCAATTTGATATCGATATTTCACAGTGTTGAAGGATACTAATAGACCAGGATATTTTTTGTTCTATTTTGCGCTGATGTAGATACTTCTTAGCAAATAAGATAATGAAATAAAATAGATGATCCATGTGCACATTTTTGTCAAACCCAGTTATGGCTAATGATTCAGCTATCCGCAAGTTATATGCAGACAGGCATATTTCATTCATTAAACCTTAAAGCATTGCCAGAACCGTTGAATAACCGTACAGCACCAAAAGTATGTGTAATGCTATCCTGAACTGAGCAACACAGAGTGCATACATTACTGTTTAATGCACCGATTTGCTTCAGCACAACGCTAGTCACAAGGCATCTGAAGTTTTGCTAAGATATACAAAACAAGTTTCTCGATTCATTTTCAACGATCAACCTGGTATCCTTGCTCGCTCAGCACTTCGTATGGATATGATTATCAATAGACATGTCATATGATTTCTTTTTTCCCTAAACTGACTGATGTCAGGTTGTGTGTGTGTGTGTGTGTGTGTGTGTGTGTGTGTGTGTGTGTGTGTGTGTGTGTGTGTGTGTGTGTGTGAACACGTATGCCTATTTGAACATTCACTTGTGTTTTCAACTTTTGTTGTTGTTGTTGTTTTTCGTATATACTCAACTGTAGCAGCTTTAAAATAAAAAAACAAAACAAAACAAAAAAATGGTAACGACATCTATGTTTACTTCGTACTTTTCTGTAAATTATATATAAGAATTATACTGGCCACTATTAAGCAAAAACTGAACAATATAAGAAAACAAGATAACACTTATGTTTACTTCGTATTTTTCAGTTAATTGTAGACAAGAAATAAAACTGGCCATTACTTAGCAAAAACTGAACAATACAATATATCTTTTTTTCGTTTATTCCCCCCCCCCCCCCCCCCCCCCCCCCCCCCCCCCCCCCCCCCCCCCCCCCCCCCCCCCCCCCCCCCCCCCCCCCCCCCCCCAGCCTTTGTCCTAACCTGTATATTATGAGCATAAAAGACAGTTTCCTCGAGGAGATCGCAGCGTTAACAAAACTGAGGACACTAAGTGCCCCTGTGAAGAGCGTGGCAGCAGAGAGTCCTCAGAAGAGCAGACCCCCCCCCCCCCCCCCCCCCCCCCCCCCCCCCCCCCCCCCCCCCCCCCCCCCCCCCCCCACCCCCCCCCCCCCCCCCCACCCCCCCCCCCCCCCCCCCCCCCCCCCCCCCCCCCCCCCCCCCCCCCCCCCCCCCCACCCCCCCCCCCCCCCTGCACGAGACTTCTCTTCTGAGGACTCTGCTGCCACGCTCTCCACGAGTACAAGCTGAGGACACTAAGTGCCTCTGCGGAGAGAGAATGTTATGATAGTTTTTATCCATAACTCACCCACCCACACGATTTACCGGCAAACAGCAGCTATTCTGCAAATGGTTTCAAAGCCATTGTCGATGACCTTTCATTTCTCCTCACGACACCAGAAGTTTTTATTCGAAGTCTCATTGAGATTGCCCAATAATCTGTTCATTCATTGAAAGTTTAAGAACTATCAACTGTTGATGTATGTTTGAATAAGATTTGGACACTGAAGAAAAAAAAAGGACGCAAGAACAGAGGTTACGGCCATTGCATTATGACGTTTAAATCCGTGAAATGTCCAAACAATTTTAAGGTCTGTTTAGAGATATTCTCTTTCATAAAAAAAAAAATGTTAAATTAAGCAAAGCAAAGCCTGGAACAAAAACTCATTCGCAGGGTCAAATATCGACACGTTAGACCTGTCATCCAATGGCATCACTGGGGTGCCACGGAATGTCTTTGCAAATACAGTCCTCAAAACTGAGTCCCTAAGAGAAAACATTTTCATGCCCAGCGTTGACATCTGACCGAAACATGACGGCTAATATCACAAACATTGCACTGGATAACAATCTCTACTCTGGTGTGTTCACTTTGGAAGGGTTTTGTGATCTCCCATCATTGCACAGTGCCTATCTTCGTCAATGTCACTGCACAGGCATCCAGCTGCCATGCCCTTTGATGCAACTTTCCACTTTAGACTTGTCAGATAACTTAATCGACAACTTCCCAACGACATGTGGGCGCACGGGGCAGTCCATTTTACCTGTTTTAATGGTGTTCAATATAACGCGAATCATATAAAATATTTGGATAAAATTTGCTTACCATCTTTGAGACATCTTGATATCTCCTATAACCATTTATATCGTATATCTCTTTTTAAGTTTCGTAGCACAAAGTTCCCATTCCTAAAAAAGTCTTTACTTAGGTCATCAGTCATTTCCCATTCACAAAGTCCAGTATAAACCCGACGAACCAGGAATACTGAACAACGGTTACCCCTTTGGCCACACAAACCTGGAAGAAACTTGATCTCAGTAGCAATCAATTGAAATTCTCTGATCCCAATAAAATTGATAAGAATGCTTTTGTGAGCTGCAAGCATTTAAGATATTTATATGTCAGTTCAAATTATTTTGTTTCTGTAGACAATGAAAGGTTCTTAGAGTTATTTGGGCACTTAAAACTCCCTGGTCAAGTTGTCATTTGTAACAAAAGGCGTTTAGTCCCAGACAGTTTAGAGCTGGGGCCAAAATAATTCATGTATTGAAAAACTAAACAATCTTTAGATATGTTTGTTGCAGAATACCAACCCAAGTCTACAGTCGTTTTTCAAAGGGATGAGGTATTTATGTTGTGGATGTGATGTATTCAGTTAGAATTAACAGTTAGATAAAAAGAATGTTATTTGTTCCTTCAGTCAGTAGTTTTACTTAAAGTTGAATGAGGAATATTTTGCTGATGGATAATAACACACACGCGCACACACACGCGCACGCGCACACACACGCGCGCGCGCGCGCGCAACACACACACACACACACACACACACACACACACACACACACACACACACACACACACACACGCACGCACGCACGCACACACACACAATGTATGGTCTCTCAAAAAATGATATGCTATTGTGTGATGTGTTTAATGATGATGTATAGTCAATAAGACAATCATTTATTTTATAGAAGTGCATGCTTGTGTCTATAAATTGTCATCAACTATAATTGAAAGTTTAACTGAAATCATTTGGTTGATATTTCAAGACAGGGGATATATAAAGAAAATGTTATGACGAGGGTAATAAAAGGAAATCCTTTCTGTTTAATGGTATTGATGAGGGTGACAAAGTGGAATTGTGTTTTTACTGTTCCTGACAAAGGCAGCGAATCGAAATCTTTTTCCTGGATAGTGTTTCATGTAAAGGTATGGTGTCTATGTCGTTGTGTTTGTCTCCTTAGGATAATAGGAATATTTTCATGGCCTGTGGTTGGACTTTGGGGAAGAAGGGGAGGTTTGAAAAGGACGAAAGGTTTAATGGCCATGGACACTGAAGGAGGGAGGAGGAACACATATTAAAAGACTGTCACTGTGCAGGCTTCCAGTGCCAGGGACTGGGCACGGGGTACTGGTGCCAGGAAATGGGCACAGACTGGTGTCAAGTTCCGACGGGTTACGGGCGTGATTTATTCCAGGGACTGGGAAGAAATGTTTGAGTCAGACAGTCGAGGAACGCCCAAGAGTTACTTCAAGAGCTGCCTGGAGTGAAGTGCAGCAGGACCAGAAAACGGTGTCTTCGCCAGGGTGGTGATAAACTCTTCTGTCCCCTCCTCTGTCCATACCCAGGCCATAACAGCAAAGGACACTTTTATTCCTTTTATCAATAAAAGGGTGTGGCTTAACACATTTTTCAACCTTAGTTTCCTTTCCCAGTGGGTGAACGCGTTTGTCTGATTTGGAGTGGCAGAGAGTTCAGATAGCAGGCACACATACAAGCATCAATACATACTCTTCATTCTGTCTATCTGGGACTTTTTTTTTTTTACATCGTTGTCACACAGTAGGTTTGAATCGGTATCCACGAGAACTGTTGCTAACTTTAGTAACTTAACCACGTTGTTTCTTGATAACAATATGATAGCTGATGTGCCTGATGGGGCTTTTGATTCACTGGAGAGCCTTCAATCCCTGTATCTTGATAACAACAAAATAAGAACACTAAACGAGCATACCTTCAGTAAACGTTTGCGCAGACAGCTGTCCACTTTAACATTGGGTTTAAATCCCTTCGTTCGTTCTTGTGATCTGCTGTGGTTTAGACAATAGTATATGAAGGACCAAAACTTGCTCTTCAAAGATGTCTTCGATCAGTCAGTCAAATACAAATGTCAGAACATTCCTGGAATGGCTTTAGCAAATTTCTCCATGACAGAGCAAGCCTGTCTGCTCAGCCAGGACACCAATCTTCTCCTCATTCAGTTCTGCAGTATTTTCATCTTCATTCTGATGTTGGTCTCTGTGGTGTTCAGCTATCGCTGGAACCTCTGTTTGCTGATGTATAAAGTGTTCCGGGGTCGTGACGTTCTCAGACGACAACGGCTCAGGGCCAACAACTTTGACGTCTTTTGTGTCGTACGCCTCTGAGGACCTTCTCTGGGTACGAGAGCACCTGATGCCCAAGTTGGAGAACGAGCTGGGGTTGAGGCCGTGTGTCCACGACAGAGACTTCATTCCAGGCTGCCACATCGTGGACAACATCGTGCGATCTGTAGAAAGCAGCAAGAAGATCCTGATGGTCTTCTCCACACACTCTGTCCGCAGTCAGTGGTGTCAGTTTGAACTGGCCTTGTGTCTGTCTCACGTGCTGGACTATGGTGACGCTCTAATCGTGGTGTGTGTAGATGACGTCACTTCGCGTCAAATGACGTCTGCAATGATGGCGGTGATAAAAACGACGATGTACATACAGTGGAGGGAGGAGGAGGAGGACACTGTTGCCTCTTTCTGGGGACGTCTTGGTCTCGCACTGCATGACATTCGTCCGCATGATAACCAGTATGTGAGACTCTTCTCAGTGAGAACACTGTGAACACTATGATCAATTCTTGTTCATGAACTCCACAGGTAATTCTGTCTTGTGATGGATACTGTGGGTTATATTTACTCATGGTGAACAATGTGATTATTTTCCTGAGCCTCGACCATTTCGGGGTAATTTTTTGTCGAAATAAACAATTGCAGCTATTCTTTCTCGTCATGAGCACGAGTAGTAGTTTTCCTTTTGATGCACACTGCGGGCTTCACGTCCCCACATAATGAAAATTCTGTCTTCTTCTTGATGAACACTACATGATTATTTTTTCTTGATGATGCACACTATACCTAATTATTTTGTGTGATGAGTAATGCATGTTTTAGTGTTCTGTACTCTAACGATGAATTTGATTATTCTTCAAAAGTAGACACGATTTGTGGTTCTTCCTCGTGAGTTCTTACTGGGTATGATTTCTCCATTTAATGAAAACTGCCTGCAATGTGTCATCATTCTGGACATTGTAGGTAAGATTGTCATGTGGTGAATAGCATGTACATTTCTTTTGTTTTAAATAACGCTCCTCCCTGTGCTGAACGCTGTGTTTGAGTCTTCCCGCTGATAGACAGCGTTGGTAAATTTGATTCGCGTTGAACGCTACGTGTAATTCCCCTATCTGCTGAATATGCTGTTCTTTTTGATGAACACTATGATTCTTCCACACGAGTAAGTAAGTGTAATTTTTTTTTAGTAGTGGGTACGATTGTGTGTAATTCTTCATGATAACTGCTTGTAATTATTCTGAACATGAACATCGTTTGTTGATCTCAAATGTTACAAACACGATGTGAATTTGTCTTACATGATGGACACTGTCTTAAAATCTTCCTTACAGTAAACATGATAAGCGGTATCTGCTAGTGATCATACGTCTGATTCTTCCTCATCAAGAACACCATGTGTAAATGCTTCCTCAGAATAAAACCATATCTTCTTTGTTCTTCAGTAGAAAAGTTGTGTGTGATTATTCCTAACGATGAGTAATATGTAACGTCTTTGTTATAACGAACACTATGGAAAATTCTATCTCATGGTGAACAGCTGGCAAACATTTTCTTATGATAAACATGGTGAGTGTTATTTCCTTCATTATGTTAACTTTCTTCATCGTGAACTAGGCGTTTAACTATTCTTTATAGTTATTCATTACTATTAACCCTATGCACAACTCTTATTTACTATCAACTCTCTCGTGTTGTCCACTACATAATGAGCAAAGTCTGTTATTCTTGTCATGATAACCATTAAGTTTAATTCATCTTTTTTTTTTTCAAACTACTGTGCACAGTTGTTCATGTTCAGCACAATGTATATTCTTCTCTGCAATGAACAAGCACATGTATTTTTTTTTTTTCTGATAACGAACGTTTTGTGGATTTCCTCCTTGTTACAACAACATGGAAATTCTTGTTGATGGTTAATAGTGTTAGTAATTCTTCCTGATGGTGAATATTAGCTGTAATTCTGCCTCATAATGAACGCTGTGAGTGTCTCCTCCTTGTGATGAATAATTTGTAAATCTTAATTGTAACAAACACTTTATGTAATTCTTCTTTGTGATAAACACAAGCGGTCATTTTTCCTTGTAGTGAACACATTATGTGGAGCTCTTTCTCGTTATGAGCACGGTGCGTTTTGTCCACTTCATAATTTACTTGCCTACTTGTTCTTCGCGAAAAATATTGTGTGTGAGATCATAAGTAATAATCAAAAATGATAAAAGCTATGTGAAAGTATCTTTTACGACGGGTTTTTTTTTCGTTGTTGTCGTTGTTGTTATTGTTGTTGTTAAATGATAAATGAATATAATTTATTTTTACGACACTATGTACATCTTCACTATGATATGTGCAATTTTCCCTTATGGTGCACTCTGTTTCTAATTCTTTCTTATAGTAAATATTACATGTCTTCTTCTCCAAGATGAGCAGCACTCTGTGTTATTTTTTTATGGCGAACACCACTTGCCTTTCCTTCTTCACGATAAACGCTATGGGCAGTTTTTTTTCTCCAAAGGATGAATACCATTTGACATTCTACACTGTGAAGTGAACTATGTGTGATTTATTCGTCACAATAAGCATTTTTTGTATGGTTCCCTCACGATGAACGCCATCGACTTTTTTTTTCAGATACATACCGTGTGCGGTTCTACTTCATGATAAACATGACATTTATATACCCAGCTAAAATAGTTTTTTTTTAAAAAGAAGCTCTATGGTATTTACGCTGAATTAACTTTTCACGAGCAGGTCTGAATGCTGGGCAACAAAGAAGAAAAAAATGCACATAATTTTTGTATCTTTCAGGATATGGAGGAGAAATCAAGTCATAAGCCGTGAATATTTGTGTGCCTTTAATGACGTTATAAAAGATCAAAAGTCCCTAATCTAAATTCCGTCGTAATGTATTTCTAACGCCAACCTCTATCTGCACGTAAATTGGGTTTTAAACCATGTTCTTACAAGCTGAATCTATCACTGGTCTGGACATGATTAGACCATGTTTTCCTCCGGCTGTCAATAAGCCTTTGTTGAGGAACATGTACACATTCATAAACACCAACAACATCTTGAGTGCCCCCACGCCCGCATCCCCCCACAACCCGTCCCTCATCCCCCACCCAGACCCAACGATAAAAAGAAAGAAAGAAAGAAAGAAAGAAAGAAAAAATCCGTACCCCAGCCATAAGTGAACCTTTGTCATCCAAGTTTTCTCATCGCTGACATCCAAGTCACGGACCATATTATAATAAACTTTGCCTGAAGTCT
>JADBJO010028688.1:0-19850 GCA_016801955.1 Conus betulinus | reverse complement strand
TCACAGCAGGAGGCAGCGAATCATGGCCAAGAGCTCACGGGCCATATGAGAACAGAATGGAGGCAGCTCAAATCTACAAGACTGAAAAGTATGCTGATCTGGCAAACAGCCTGAGGAGAGAAGGCTATCAGGTCAAAGTCCTCACTGCAGAAATTGGAGCTAGGGGGGTTGTAGGAACGTCTGCATACAGCCTCATGAAACAGCTCTCAGTTGCAGGGAGGGAAAAAACCAGAGCCCTGAAAGCAATGGCAGAAGCAGCAGAGAGGTGTTCAAGCTGGATCTGGTCAAGGAAGGAACAAAAGTGACTTCATAAGGCTTAACTTTCCTACAAATATCAGGTGTCCCAGTGGCTCAGTGGTTAGTGCGCGAGTCATTAAGTGGAAAATGAGCATGTCCAGAGGGGGCATGGGTTCGAATCCCAGCCATGGCTCGTCCCAGATGGGAAAAAAAGGGGCAGCAGAGGGACATCCGGAGTCATGAAACGGGTGTGGCCCAACCCCCTAGAGTGTCAGGAGATAAGGGCCCGAAACACTTGCTTGAAGGGGGCTTCTCTCTGAGGAAAAGAAGAAAAAGGACGGAGGAGGAGGAGGAGGAAAAGGAGAGGAGGAGGAGGAGGAGAGGAGGAGAGGAGGTATGCAAGGCAGCGAGGAGAAGGAGAACAAATATGAGGACAAACACTCCCCCCCTAGACTTGCATTCTGGTTCACGTGACCTGGTCGCCGTCGCCGTGACCGTCAATGTGAAGTTCCCCGTCCCTATGGACACACAAAATCGGTTTTTCTTTGGGCATGTTATTTTTAGTGCCAGCTAAACTGATCCACTCAGCACAAACCTAAGTAGTCGAAGAGTCATTGGGAGGGGGGGGGGGGGGGGGAGGGAGAGGGGAGGGACAAGATATTTTCATTTAAACGATATTGGTATGACAACTGCATGACAGATACTGCTGTCCTGCAAACCATGTGCAGTTTATGTCGCACGACATACTTCATTTCACTGTAGATGAATTCAGTGGCAAACTTGCGTTTTCGCTGCAGGAATGACATTAATCGTCCACTCAGGTATATGACCGACAAAGAAGTTTGTATTTCATCGGTTACAACGGCCTGAGATTACTGCCATTTCTGTTGACCACCGAGGCAGCCTGCCACCCCTACACCCAATTAAATCTCTCTTCCCAATTTCCGTCGAAATATCCAATTAACGTTGTATTTCTGTTACAACATAAGCAAGGATCAATGTCTTGATGCACAAATCTATTAGTAAACCGAGCGTTGAAAACAACAACAACTACAAAAAAACATGTCAAAATGAACACAGGCCAGACAATAGAAATGAAAAGTCTGTGCATTTAACAACGAATGTTTCAATATGGATACATTCTGACCATTAACAGTGAGGCAAAATCAAACATAGAGTAATTCATTTTATGCGATGTTTACATCGAAACCATTTGAAATATGTCTTTGCTAGCTACTCTGTGTGTACTTACGCGTGTGTGTGTGTGTGTGTGCAATGTGTGTGCGTGCTTCTGTGTACGCGCGTGGGCGCGCGCGCAAAGACTGTCTGCAAATTCGTGTATGCCTGCGTGCACCGGTATATATGTAAGTGGGTGTCTGTTGAGAGAGAGGAAGCAAGCGCGCGTCGGCGCACGCGTGTGTATGCGCGCGCACGCGAGAGAGAGAGAGAGAGAGAGAGAGAGAGAGAGAGAGAGAGAGAGAGAGAGAGCAGCGCACGCGCACGTTGTATTTGGTGTTCCTCTTCCTTATAACTTTGTTCCGTTATATGCATCTGAACCCTCAACTCATATCTGTCCCTGACCGGTATCCCTGAAGCTTGAGTCGTTGGTTCAATCCTTTTCTCAATATTCATTAAACGATTTTCCACCTTTCCTAGAACAAAAGTTGTAAGTTCACTATAGTTCGGTATATACTCACCAATAGATTAGACAGCCCACTTATTTCTTCACAAGAAACCGTCGATAACTGAAAGACGACTGTCACCATCTCTGTATAAAACCGATAGCTATGAGGCTGACGCCAATAGTTCCCCCCCCATTTCTCAGTCTGTGCAAGAGCAGACGTAACGGGCACTTTGTCCCTTATTCACCGTGCCCGTCATTCACTACTGTGTTCGTCATTCACTGTGTCCGTCATTCACTGTGTCCGTCATTCACTACTGTGTTCGTCATTCACTGTGTCCGTCATTCACTGTGTCCGTCATTCACTACTGTGTTCGTCATTTCACTGTGTCCGTCATTCACTGTGTCCGTCATTCACTACTGTGCCCGTCATTCACTACTGTGCCCGTCATTCACTACTGTGTCCGTCATCATTCACTACTGTGTCCGTCATTCACTACTGTGTCCGTCATTTACTGTGTTGGTCACTCACTAGCACGAGTCCACCAAGAACATGAGTTTCAGCAGTTTTCCGCCACCTCTTCATTTCGTGTTCACATGCCTCACCTGCTCCTTGTAGCGCCGTCATCTCATTCCTCGTGTGAGCATTCCCCATCATGTTCCCGGCGTCTCCCCAGGACTGTAGGCTCCGTTCCGGGCGTCTCCCCAGGACTGTAGGCTCCGTTCCCGGCGTCTCCCCAGGGCTGTAGGCTCCGTTCCCGGCGTCTCCCCAGGGCTGTAGGCTCCGTTCCCGGCGTCTCCCCAGTTCTGTAGGCTCCGTTTCCGGCGTCTCCCCAGGTCTATAGGCTCCGTTCCCGGCATCTCCCCAGGGCTGTAGGCTCCGTTCCTGGCGTCTCCCCAGGTCTGTAGGTCTGTAGGCTCCGTTCCCGGCGTCTCCCCAGGGCTGTAGGCTCCGTTTCCGGCGTCTCCCCAGGTCTGTAGGCTCCGTTCCCGGCATCTCCCCAGGGCTGTAGGCTCCGTTCCTGGCGTCTCCCCCAGGTCTGTAGGTCTGTAGGCTCCGTTCCCGGCGTCTCCCCAGGGCTGTAGGCTCCGTTCCTGGCGTCTCCCCAGGTCTGTAGGCTCCGTTCCCGGCGTCTCCCCTGGGCTGCAGGCTCCGTTACCGGGCGTCTCCCCAGGACTGTAGGCTCCGTTCCCGGCGTCTCCTTGGTGGCAGTCCCTTTTAAATCAAGTCCGGATTAGTCAGTGCGTATGCATGTCAGTGTGTGTGTGTGTGTGTGTGTGTGTGTGTGGGTGTGTGTGTGTGTGTCAGTGTGTATGTATGCGTGTGTTTTGTGTGTGGGTGTGTGTTTGCGTGTGCTGAAAATTCATGTTTTTAACCAAACAAAAGCAAAAGTTCATGGATTATTGATAGCCGTTTCCGATATGTGTTTAAGACCCTTTTTTCAAAGTTATAATTCCCCGTCCTGTCCCCGCCCCCACCCCCTACTCCCATCTTCTACCCCCTTCCACAATCGAATCTGTCACGAGAATCAAACTGGTATCATCATCCAACGGTTTCGGTCTTCTCTGAAGAATGATGTAGTCCGGGCTCTCTCTTTTCATTCTAGCACTGCAGAACTGTCCGGAATACTGGAATGAAAGAAAAAACAACAACTATGTATCCACGTGTCGCACCTGTGTCTATATGGCAGTCACCTGGTTACTGATGTAGTCTCTCTCCTGTCCACCGTCCTGTTCCTCGTCTCTCTCCACGGCTGTCTTCCTGTTCCTGGCGTCTCCACTGGGCCGTCTTTCCTGTTCAAAGCAAGTCCCGATAAGTCATCGATGCATCGTGTGTGTGTGTGTGTGTGTTTGGGGGGGGGGGGGGGGGGCGTACGTGTGTGTGACCGCGCGCATGTACGTTTAAATCTTAAACAAGTTCAACCAAGGTGTGTGTTTTCTGTATACACGTTTGTGGATAAGGGAGGAAGGGAGCTGGTTTGTTACCTACATACTCTATCTTTTTCCGTTTTTATGGACATGTGAAGAAAAACCATCGTGCCTATTCTTCTATTTCATTGGTTCAGTTTGGTTTTCTCCATTTTCTCTCCCCTTCACCTCTCTTCTCTCCCTCGATCTCTTCCCCCGCCCCATCCCGCTTGTACACTTCCCTCTTCACATTCCTCCACCCTACCCCCTTTTTGCCTGCCCTCTCCCTCGCTTCGCTCTCTTGCCGTTTCGAGTACACACCCCTCCCTCCCCAGTTCAAACTGACCTGCAGAAAGTGTGTGGGCAATGAATGGCAATAAACTCATTGAAGACAAACATTTTCCATTTACAGTCTATGCATATAAGACGTCAATTTTATCAAGAAATAGTGAATGATGTAAAACAATTTCCTCCTGTCCTCCCGTCAACAACGGCCTTTACTCAACCCCTCCCCCATATCCCCGAAAACGCAGCACACCTAACCCTCAGCGACCTTGTCCCTTCTGGTGTTCAAGGCATCTTTGATGAAAAATGTCGGTGTGCTTCAGTTCTGCATTACAAAACAAACAGACCTATACTTGAATCTGAAGTTAGAGCTGTTCATCCACATTTGATCGTGTCATCAGCCTGTTCATGTGTCTCACCTACATCTCTTGTGAGGTCATCATGTTCGTGGTGTGATCCGTCCCCTGCATCTCTGTTGTGAGGTCATCATGTTCGTGGTGCGATCTATCCCCTGCATCTCTGTTGTGAGGTCATCATGTTCGTGGTGTAATCTCTCCACTGTCTCACCTACAACTCTGTTGTGTGGTCATGTTCGTGGTGTGCTCTCTCCACTGTCTCATCTACATCTCTGTTGTGAAATCATGTTAGTGGTGTGATCTTCCCCCTGTCTCACCTGCATCTCTGTTGTGAGGTCATTATGTTCGTGGTGTGTCTCTCCCCTGGGCCGTCCTCCTGTTCCTGGTCTCCCCACTGGGTTGTCATTCCTGTTCAAACCGTGTCACTATTAGTCTTCGATGTGTAGCGCGCGCATGTGTGTGTGTGTGTGTGTGTGTGTGTGTGTGTGTGTGTGTGTGTGTGTGTGTGTGCGAGGGTGTTTAAGTACGTGTGCATATTGTGTCGTGGCGATTTATCATTTCATGGACGTGTGTGCATGTGTACATGCGTATACGTACGCGTGCGTGTGTGTGTGTGTGTGTGTGTGTGTGTGTGTGTGTGTGTGTGTGTGCGCGCGCGCGTGTGCGCATGTGCGTATGTGTGTGCGCGTGGCGCGCTCGCGCATGGATGTGCGACAGTTTGCAGACAAAATTTGGTATGAGGCTCTGTTTGACAAGCATTAAAAAGGGTCTTCATTTGCTTATGGTTAAGTGTACATCTTTCTTTGTGTATGCTAATCTCATTCTTGGTGTATGAGCGTGTTGTTGACAAACGGCGCGACAACTTGAAATCAACAGATGCATCTCCAAGAACTTTGCTCAAATTTTCGGACTAGCGCTGCACTTGTCCATCTGTTTAAGATTTCATCAATACATGAATATGTTACGAATGGAAGACGCAGGCAGTATTTCTTCCATTCTTTGCTTTGTAAGAGGCTGTAACTTAATTTTCCACTCTTCGGTGGTTTGCGAGAGCTATCAGGAGTTCTTTCTAAACATTCTAATTCTTTTATTAAACTTTGTTTCCTCTGATTTCTCTCACCCTTACAGGAACGTTTTCCCTCTTGCTTCTTTTGACTTTACTTGCTGGTCACCGAGCTATAAAAACCTCTCTTTTAATACTTCCAGTTTGGTCAAAAACGGGAAGAAATTCGCACTGATTGATATTTTGTTTATATCCAAATTCAGTTTCATTCATCTGCATGAAAATAAATGGATGTTAAGCATGGGTTGGTACATTTTCGTAGGGGCTTTTATCTCCGCTTTTCTTCTTTTTCCTCATAGCAAAAGTAACCACAGTGTGATCACAGCCGAGTTTGCCACGAGCTGAAGTGGGGGAAGACTGAAGCCATACACTCCCGTTTCTGATGCTGTATGGAAACTGCGTGCTGCTCGGCTGTACTGACTGGTACCACGGGGATCTCTCTCTTGGGCCTGGTTTTGGCCTGACGTGTTAAAGTATACAGCAATGCCAAGGTGTCGTAGACCATTACTGGCCTCCACAGCATCCTCTGGATCCTCTTCATCAGTCATCACCATTCAGAAAAAAAAGGTTTCAACTTCTGTTACGCATCACGGTCTGCCAGCTGATATCAGTACATATGTCTCCTCCATGTCCATGCCTTTTCTGAGATGTGTCAGAGTCCTTCTGTTCAAATTTCCCCTCCATGTCCCTGCCTTTCATGTGATGTGTAAGTCCTCCTGTTCAAATGTGTCCTCTCTGTGCCCCTGCCTTTCATGTGATAGGTCAGTGTCCTCCTGTTCAAATGTCCTCTCTGTGTCCCTGCCTTTCATGTGATGTGTCAGAGTCCTGTTCAAATGTCCTCTGTGTCCCTGCCTTTCATGTGATGTGTCAGTCCTGTTCAAATGTCCTCTCTGTGTCCCTGCCTTTCATGTGGTCGTGTCAGTCCTCCTGTTCAAATGTCCTCTCTGTGTCCCTGCCTTTCATGTGATGTGTCAGTCCTGTTCAAATGTCCTATGTCCCTGCCTTTCATGTGATGTGTCAGTCCTGTTCAAATGTCCTCTCTGTGTCCCTGCCTTTCATGTGTCGTGTCAGTCCTGTTCAAATTTCCTCTCTGTGTCCCTGCCTTTCATGTGGTCGTGTCAATCCTCCTGTTCAAATGTCCTCTCTGTGTCCCTGCCTTTCATGTGGTCGTGTCAGTCCTCCTGTTCAAATGTCCTGTGTCCCTGCCTTTCATATGATGTGTCAGTCCTCCTGTTCAAATGTTCTATGTCCCTGCCTTTCATGTGATGTGCCAGTCCTCCTGTTCAATGTCCTCTGTGTCCCTGTCTTTCATGTGATGTGTCAGTCCTCCCGTTCAAATGTCCTCTCTGTGTCCCTGCCTTTCATGTGGTCGTGTCAGTCCTCCTGTTCAAATGTCCTCTCTGTGTCCCTGCCTTTCATGTGATGTGTCAGTCCTGTTCAAATGTCCTATGTCCCTGCCTTTCATGTGATGTGTCAGTCCTGTTCAAATGTCCTCTCTGTGTCCCTGCCTTTCATGTGGTCGTGTCAGTCCTGTTCAAATTTCCTCTCTGTGTCCCTGCCTTTTCATGTGGTCGTGTCAATCCTCCTGTTCAAATGTCCTCTCTGTGTCCCTGCCTTTCATGTGGTCGTGTCAGTCCTCCTGTTCAAATGTCCTGTGTCCCTGCCTTTCATATGATGTGTCAGTCCTCCTGTTCAAATGTTCTATGTCCCTGCCTTTCATGTGATGTGCCAGTCCTCCTGTTCAATGTCCTCTGTGTCCCTGTCTTTCATGTGATGTGTCAGTCCTCCCGTTCAAATGTCCTCTCTGTGTCCCTGCCTTTCATGTGGTCGTGTCAGTCCTCCTGTTCAAATGTCCTCTCTGTGTCCCTGCCTTTCATGTGATGTGTCAGTCCTGTTCAAATGTCCTCTCTGTGTTTCTGTCTTTCATGTGATGTGTCAGTCCTGTTCAAATGTCCTCTCTGTGTCCCTGCCTTTCATGTGGTCGTGTCGGAGTCCTTATCTGGAGGGGATGCGGGATGAACGGTGCAGCGCCCTCTGGATGGGGATGGTAGGGCATTCACATATACCAGTTCAGCGATGTAGCACCAGTCTTCCAAGGTAATTAGGTGACATTCTGCACAATCGAAGAGAAGTGGCACCACAACAGCACCAACGTTACTCAGCAGCAGGGCAGTGTCTCTTCTGGTGGGTTGCCTGATGACCTGATAATTGCTCCCTGGCTGCCGATGCCCAGACAGCCACGGGATTGGAGCGTGAAGGGGAGTGGGTGGTCAGAATGAACGCGGTGGAAGTGGTATTACAGAGACTGAACAGAAGGGGTTGGCAAAAAACCCTCGACATGAATTACTTTTTCATGCTACATACTGCCCTACCTGAAAATAATGCAACTGTTGTGATTATCTCTTACATAGAATGAGTAGTGTGAACACTACGCAACTGTTGCGATTCTCTCTTACATAGAATGAGAAGTGTGAACACTGGCTGCGATAAGATTGTGCTCACACCGTTCTTTTGTCCTTTTTTTTAAAATCTTACGTCTTATCTTTACGCAGCAAATAAAGAAACTTTGCTCAACCCTAAGGTATCAGCATTTAACATACCTGGCCATGGCACACTGTTGGTCACAGAGCTCCGACATCCAGTCCTGGCAACGTGGGCCTCCAGGCATTCTCAGTGACCATGGCAGTTCTCAGTTCATGCAGGCATTTATTCCTTACACAAGTGACAGGCCAGAGAGTATGACAAAGCGGAGAGAACTTCCGGTGTACAGCATCTGTCAAAATGGAAGCCAACGTCACGACCTCGGTATTGCCAGCCTGTTCTTCAGACCTTGTCTCGGCCATGCCCCCAAGGATCCAGACTAGGACATGTATCCAGAATGCAGGCCTTAGACCGTGTTCACCATCTTCGTCTCAATGACAGGACTAGAACCTGAGAAAAAGTCATCCTTGAGGAACTGTCAGGCAAAAAAAATGAAGTTAGTACTCCTGGCCAAGTGACTGCATTCTCTTGAAACATGATCAGCCTGGTTTGCAGCTGGCTGTGGACGTATCCCCTGATGCCTCCAATTATCTGGCTTAATAGGCATTTCCGAAAAGATGGGGATCCCTTGCAAACCAATCCCAGGACGCACGGTAGCACCTCTAACTGCATCTCTCAATGAAACACAGCTTAAGACAACCAGCGGCTGTGACTAGTGAGGAGGTTCCACCCTGACTGACGAACCACTGCGAAGGGGGGATGTCCAGACCGAATGGAACTGGCGACACCAGAGACAGTTACATACAGACACAGACATCTACATATTTCTCTGATCAGGCTTTTAAGTTCATGAACTGATCCAACACATCATCCAGTGACTAACAGAACTAAACACATACAGGGACGTTGTTGAGTGATCTGTATGGATGAGGAACCCGAGTCGTACCAACATGCACCAGACAGTTCTTCACAGTTCCATGGGCAGTTCCAGAAAATCTCTCGTGGGTGCACATCAACAGAAGCTTCTGGAACTATCTCCAGATTCACCGAACCCGTGAACCTGACGTGCACAGGTTCTGTACCAGCCACATGTCGATCCGTCAACGCGGACTGGCTCTGTATAACAAGGGCTCCCAGGAAATACCAGGTGATCACTAGAAGACACTCCAAGAGCAACGGACCTTTCATGAAGCATCTCCTCTGGTACCCCTGTTCTGTACCTTTGTTCCACAGATACCCGACAGTGGGAAGCAGAGCAGCCATGCCTGACAGAAAGCCAATGGCTTTGTGCTCCGTGCACCACAGCTTTGACACATGTGGTGTTCATCCTGACAAGCACCTGCGAGCGGTGCCCTCAGCTGATGTGACCACACGGTGGACTCCGTAGAAAAACACAGATCACTTAGATCTTTAGATCTTGCAACGAGAAGACCACACAACAGAGACATTTCTCTGTTTGTCTCCAGTTATAGTACAGGTTCCATGTCTATACAGAAGTTCAACAACATAGCGACCCCTGCACATCTTCAGCCCTGTCAGGAACTAAAATGATGCATTTGAACCGATCATGAACCCTCAAGCAATCGGAGCCTAACCACTATCACCATACTAGTCCAGACCTTCCGTCCTAACTCTCTGTTCAAGACGACTGACCACCCGAGCATCGACATAGCTGAATATCCCCTGCTGTATCCTACAGACAGAGGCAATCAAAGATGGCACCGAACACCGTGGCTCCTGCTTCCAGGAGACCCCCACCATTCTAGAACTGACCGAGTCAGTGGAATTTAGATGTCTTGGCAAAACACGCCAACGCCAAACCGAAAAACCAGACTCCTCAAAAATGAGAACACAGTCACTGCCTGGTACGACCCCCAAGACAGACCCCCCCCCCCCCCCCACACACACACACATACACAGACCTCGGCACTACACCAAGGCGAGGCACAAGACAGTCAATCACGCCAGGTCTGAACTCTGGACGCATAATCTGGGTTCAGTCCTCGGCGAACGAGGCAAAAAAAGGCACAAAGCACACACTGGAAAATACCAAGGCTATCAAACAATCGGGAATTTTTAGTTATTACAATATAAAACCACGGGAAATCGTTCGCCGCTTGACAGACTAACTGGCCAACCATTTGGAAGGAATAAATGGCCTGATGAAACTTAACAGAGCTGCCGAGGTCACTGAGAATATGCCGCGCTGCAATCAGATGTTAATCTACGTTAGTTTATGATCTCATGGCTTAGAGCCCATGTATAATACATAAATTCACAATCATCAAAAACTTCTTCAAAACATTTGTAGAAACGTCAGGATGCCTAACAAAATATAAATGATAAATGATGTTCATGTTTGTCAAAATTCATACAAAGGTATGTAATATGCTAAACATGTTTTTCAGGTTACCACACAATCAAAATAACTGTTTCAACATATTTGACGAGTTACTAGATTTTGAACAAAAATACAGTAATATGATGAAAGGAACCTTATGCTAATCACTGATACGTGATGCCAAGTCCCTAAAATCAGAATAGTTGTTGATGAATAAGTACAGTGGGTGACGGGGGAGGGGGAGAGTGAACCACGCATGAGGACGAGGATTTGGGAGCCATCATGTTTATAGGTGACCGACATTACCCCCACCAAGTCGCATACAAAACTCATGGAATTCAACTGAACCGATTCTCTGGGTTTGTTCTGCAGCGAAACGTGCTCAAAGCAGAGATGTACCTGTAGTCTGTGTGGCACCGAGCCCCAAGTTTTTGTCCTCTGTCCTAGCCGGGAACCCTGCTTTTCTCGGCAGGTCATCATTAATTATGTGCAGTACATGCCGCACACATCTACAGGATGGACATATAGGCACATGTCTAAACTTCAGGGTTCATAACTGGGAGTAAAGACGGAAGCACAGGTATATGGGAGAATGCCGTCAAAACTGTTCCCGTCCTCTCTCGCTGGGTTTGTTATGAGACTGTACGAAGTGGGAGAACTGAAATTCTGCCGGCTTAAAGCTTACTGGAGTTTGTTCAAATTAGCCGAGAGCTGCAGTGAAGGGGAGGATTGGGGAAAGGGGCGAGGGGAGGGGAGGAAACAGGAGTTGGTGGGTAGGGAGTGGAGGTGGGGGGAGAATGAGAGGCCGCGCGGGAAAGATGTTTTGTGCCCTTCCTCCTATAGGACCTTCTGACGGACGGAGACTGAAGATGTTACCCGAGACACGACGGAATCGCTTTCCCTTTGCATCTTTTGAGTATTAGTATCTTCTGCAGCCCAAAATGGCTCGGATATGCAACTTTAAAAAATGCTGTTGTCCAGGAATGGCGGATTAAAATGCAAATCTTTTATTCAAGTTAAACAGGGGAGTAGGTGTGAAAAAGATGGGAGTGGGGAGGGCGGGGGGGGGCGGGGGGGGGGGGGGGGGGGGGGGGGAAACGGACTGATGTGCGTGGAAAAATCTTACCGTTAAACGTAAAGAATGAAACTACTTCTATCTGTGCAATTTCTTACCCCGTAAGAGAAGATAAAATACATTAGGAAAGAAGTGCAACTGAATTTAAATCGCTTTTTATTATCTCAATAGGTGATACAAACAAATGTAAATGTTGAAAAAAAAAAAACTACAAGTGTTTATGATGAAACGCTTACTTCATAAATTCCAATATCGTTGATAGATCACCCCCTCCGCCAGTCCCCCCCCCCCCCCCCCCCCCCCCCCTAAAAAATAAAATCATGTCCACATACTGTGGCGCAGAAGAGGTGGGGGCCCCAGATTCTCATTCTTTTCTCCTCCCACCTGACACGAATACCGCCGTCCCCCCCCCCCCCCCCCCCCCCCCCCCCCCCCCCAGTAATGAAAGCGCCTTAAAGCACTCATAGTGGAGAAAAGGTGCACGGACTGGGGACGGAGATGTGAGGGGGACCACACGGGGGGGGGGGGGGGGGGGGGGGGGGCAAGGAGTGGAAGGGACAACATGAAGTAAACAGAGACCGACAGAAAAGTCGCTGACTATGGCCGAAGGGGCGGTTTTCCAGCCAAACCCCATGAGAGGCTAAACAGAGACCAGTTCACGCACTCCTTTGACTGGCTATCAGATTTGGTAAGCAGGATAGAATGAGTTGACAAGTTTGTATTTTTTGGGAGCTTTTTGAGCTTCTCTCTGTTAAGGTACCGACGGCGACTCTTTGACATCGAACAGCGGTGAAATGAAAATGTTGCCTTAGCATGTGTAAGCCTTCTCAACATTTTCTGTGACCAACCTATCCTTATCATGGGTCTCTCATGCATGTGCATGTCGAAAAACAATCGTTAGACTAATTTCTATACAATAAACCCGGGCGCCGTACCACGGTCCTTCAACAACCCTCACCTGTCATGTTCCGCTTTCTACCCAGGGTACTCGCCGCTCTCGCTCACGCCACGTCAGACTGTGCCGACAGGCTGGGAAGAGAAAGAGGAAAACGCGCGCTCTCACACTGATTGGATGCTGGATCATCACGTGATAACATATACGAGCCAAAGAGAAAACGCGCGCTCTACTGGTTGGATGCTGGGGTGATCAGGTGACACGACAAACTGACATGCGCTTATTTCACGTGCATATCGTGAGTGTTTCAGACCAAAGATTCGCACGGCTGCACAGCTGCATCCAGTGTCACTCTCAACAACGTAAAAAAAAAAAATCATGTAAAACGTGGACACGTGTGAAAGGCCGCGAGGCTTAGTTTGTCCTAAAATCCTGTTACTGACCCTGAATATGATCTTGGAATTATTACGTGACGATTTACACCAGGTGTTAAGTGAAACTAAACACATTCAAAACGAGGTGACCGAGGGCGGAAAATTAAGCACATTTTAAATAGACAGGGTGTTAGTTCCGCCAGGCAATACAGACCAACAGATGACAGGACAAAACACAGTGCATTTCGACTTCTTTCCCTTTGACCCGACAACCCCCACCCCCCCTCCTCCCCTAGATTGACTCCCCTATCCACCTCACCCACCCCATCCCCCCACCCCCCCAAAAGCTGATCTGAAAAATGCTACAGTTCACACACACACACATACTCCCCCCCCCCCCCCCTACACACACACACACACACACACACACACACACACAAGCACGCAGGCAGGTGAGCAGGCAAGCAGGCACACAAGAACACATACACACACACAGACACACACAGACACACAGACACACACACACACACACGTACTGGCGCATGCCCATACGCGCGCACTTTTTTGCAGGAGTGATTAAGGGTAGGGCAAATCTTAATCGGATAGGAACAAAGGGATGTGGGGTGTGGAATGAGATGGGGGAGGGGGTGGGGGTTCTACAGAGTTGATCTTTGGGGAGACAGCTTTAGTCACTGGGCCGTGTCCGTTCTTTTTCCTCTTACCCTCCCCCTTCCTCACTCCCCCCCCCCCCCCCTCCACCATCCCTTCCCTTCCCTCCCTTCCTTCCACCGGATACAAATACAGAAGGCCAGTTCAGTGTGTCTGTTGGTGTTGGATAACGCGTTACACATAGCATACGCTCTGCGTGTAAATCGGAAGAATGAAGGAAATGGGTGGATGATGCTGACTGTATGACATGGGAAACGACTGAATGAAGGAATGAAGGAAATGGGTGGATGACGTTGACTGCATGACTGAATGAAGGAATGGCTCTTGGCTCATCTACCGGGCAGACAGCCCGCTGTGTAAAATGAGTTTGGATTCCACAGCACTTGGAGCTTGGCCTCGAAGCGAGAATAAGATCTGTATAAGTGCTGGTGATAATGATAATAATAATAATAATATTGATAATAATATAATGATGATGATGATGATGATGATGATGGGGAGTATGATGATAATGATACACAACAACAACAATAATAATAATAATAATAAATAATAATAACAACAATAACAATAATGATGATGATGATGATGATAATGAAAATAAAACGCTTCCAGGTGTCACGAGGATTCACTCAAGTAACGTCAAGTATAGTGACTACCATTTCACCGTGTCCACTTGACCGATGCTCACTACAGCGACAGTCCACTATAGCGATATGTCAGCAACACACCACTACAGCGACAGTCCACTATAGCGATATGTCAGCAACACACCACAACAGCGACAGTCCACTACAGCAATGTACCAGCACTGCAACACACCACAACAGCGACAGTCCACTACAGCAATGTACCAGCACTGCAACACACCACTACAGCGACAGTCCACTATAGCAATGTACCAGCACTGCAACACACACAACAGCGACAGTCCACTATAGCGATATGTCAGCGCTGCAACACGCCATTACAGCGACAGTACACTATAGCGATATGTCCGCACTGCAACACACCACAACAGCGACAGTCCACTATAGCGATATGTCCGCACTGCAACACACCACAACAGCGACAGTCCACTATAGCGATATGTCCGCACTGCAACACACCCCACAACAGCGACAGTCCACTATAGCGATATGTCAGCACTGCAACACACCCACAACAGCGACAGTCCACTATAGCGATATGTCCGCACTGCAACACACCACTACAGCGACAGTCCTCTATAGCGATATGTCCGCACTGCAACACACCACTACAGCGACAGTCCACTATAGCTAATGTACCAGCAACACACCACAACAGCGACAGTCCACTATAGCGATATGTCCGCGCTGCAACACACCACTACAGCGACAGTCCACTATAGCTAATGTACCAGCAACACACTACTACAGCGACATGTCATCACAACACAAAAAAACTCAGTTTCTGCTACAGATGTAGGAACAAGAAATGCGTATCGCTCGCTTGCTCGATTTACGTGTGTGTGTGTGTGTGTGTGTGTGTGTGTGTGTTTGTGCGCGCGCGCGCGCGAACGCGTGCGCATGTGTGTGTGTGTGTGTGTGTGCGCGCGCGCGCGCGCGCGCGCGTGCTTGCGTGCGTGCGTGTGTGTGTGTGTGTGCGTGCGTGGCTTAAACTGGAGTGTGTGTGTGTGTGGGTGTGGGGGGGGGGGGGGGGGGGGGGGGGGGGGGGGGGGGGGGAAGGAAGAGGAGATAGTGAATATGATAGGTTGGTGTGAGATACGGTATGGGACAGTGACCATCCGCCCCCAAATATGACAACGCAAACATGACCTTTTGCGCACAGTAATCATAACCCTCAGTTCCCAAACCCTCTTTTTCCAGTCAGTGCATTTGCGCGTCATTCATAATTTTACCACAAGGACGCGAACAGACACAAACACGCACAAGCGCGCTCGTGGTTGACGCCGGGTCTAACCGGTGTTGCAGAGGGAGGGGGAGGAGGGGGGGGGGGGGGGGGGGGGAAGGGGGTGTGGGGTGCGGGGGTCGGAGATGTGGGGTGATCGGCGATGCAGCGCGCTGCATGACAATGATTATCCGTGGCCTTGGAAACCATTTGCTTGGGGGGTGGGGGGGGGGGGGGGGGGGGGGGGGGGGGGGGGGGGGGGGGGGGGGGGGGGGGGGGGGGGGGGGGGGGGTAACTCCCTTCTAGGGGTTTGGGCTGGAAAAACTGCCTTCTCGGCCATAGTCAGCGACTTTCTGTCACGTCTTTTTTTTCAGAGACTTGAGCAGCGCTTGCACACAACTTTCGTTCTGCTCCCTGCTTAAAGCGGCCTCACGCGGCACAGGACCGACTGCGAGGCTGCAGGGAACTTTTCGCTATGCTTAGCAGCGGCCGCCATGGAGAGAGGCATAGTCCAGCATCAGGCGGTTGATTTGCAGCGGTTATTCCAGCCCTATGGGTGACGGCGGGGGCCAGTCTGTGTCGCCGGGGGACGGCTCGTGGAGATGTGGGGCGATCGGCGATGGAGCGCTGCCCGACTACCATTACCGTGGCCCAGGATACCATGCTCCGTGGCACGCAGGCTTCGGGGTACTCCTTGAGGGGTTGGGCTGAAAAAATAGCCCCACTCGGCCGTAGTTTAGGGACTCGTGCAGCGCTCCAGCGACTTTCGTCCTGCTCCCCTCTTGGAGGCGGCCTCATGTGGCACAGGACCATCGCCACCCGAGCAGGAAGAAGGCCGCCTGCTGGTCCTGAAGACGGCCTTTTGTTTGGGGAATAGAGGCGAAATACACCGACACCCATCGTCGGTCGTCCAGACCAGCACCCGAACTTGATCTAAGTTCAAAGGGAAGCAGAGCTCAGAGAGCGACAAAGGCTACGACAGCCGCCCACACGGAACTCGCCCACTACTGCAAGCGACAAACGGTTGTATCTGTGTATGCAGACCTATGTCTGCGAGTATACCTTGTCCTTAAAGGCCTCCGGCCAATAGGACGTTACTCTCACCCATCAAGTTAAGGCACAGGGCCATCGAGCAAGAAGAATGCCGCCAAGCCTTTGGGGGGTCGATGGGAGGGGGAACAGAAAGAAATCTGGCGCCCACAGTGGGCCGTCAACACCCCCAGGGAACCAGGACAAGAGAGAACTAGAGACGACAACCGCCATTCCGAACCAATACTGCCAACGACCACACCTCTCGCCAAAAATACAGACTTCGATCTCGTTGGGGGATATCATGTCCTTAAGGGCTTTAGCCAACAGGACGTTAAATTCTTCCTTCAACGAGATTGCCTCATGTGTGTGATCTGTTCATTTAGCCAGCAGACAACGATGGGCCGATAAAGCTTGATGATGCCTGATCAGTGTCTGCGCATGCAAGACGTCTCAGTCTAACGTAATTGGGGGGTATAAATAATGGTGGCATCTTGCCATTACAGCACTTCCAGTTTTAGGCAAGTTTGAATAGAGCGACATTCACGTAAACGATATTTCACTACATTCGTATTCCATGACAGAGAATTCGGAGGGTTATTTCTTTTATGACGGCTTCATTTTGGAAACAAAAGGTGCTACTGCACTTATACTAGACATTTACTTCCTGCTGATTATTTATTGTGAGATTGAATTCAGTCAGTTTCAGCATTGTCCTCAGCAATTTGTCAATAAGTCAAACCTTTCTCACCCATCCGTATCCCCTCTTAACATACAAATATTATCATGTTCACATGCAGCACACACACACACACACACACACACACACACACACACACACACACACACACACACACACACACACGCCATAGAAAATGACGGTTTGCCTCAAGACTCTACTTCACAGCTTCAGAACTTTTCATCACCATGAGATACATTTCTCGTGGCAGCTGAAAGTGCGGGCACAAACAGCAAAGACCGGGGGACACAAACGGTTTATGACAGGGCACAAACAGCAAAGAACAGGGCACAAACAGTAATGACAGGACACACACAGCAAAGACAGGGCACAAACAGCAAAAGACAGGGCACAAACAGCAAAGACAGGGCACAAACAGTAATGACAGGGCACAAATGTACGTTGTCACAGTCAGGGTGAACCAAAATTTCAGTCAGTTTGTGTGTGTGTGTGTGTGTGTGTGTGTGTGTGTGTGTGTGTGTGTGTGTGTGTGTGTGTGTCCACAAACATCTACTTATCATTAAAATCTAAGTATGTGGTGACCCCTTGAGCGTGTGTGTGTGTGTGTGTGTGTGTGTGTGTGTGTGTGTGCACAAACATCTAACTTATCATTAAAATCTAAGTGTGTGTGACCACTTGAGCGTGTGTGTGTGTGTGTGTGTGTGTGTGTGTGTGTGTGTGTGTGTGTGTGTGTGTGTGTGTGTGTGTGTGCGCGCGCGCGCGCGCGCGCGTTTCATGGATGTGTTATGTCATGGACGTGTTTCGTCATGGATATGACTGCTGCTCTCATGGACGTTCTGTCATAGATGTCACTGTTATGTCATGGATGCGACTGTTCTGTAATGGGTGTGACTTCCAGCCCCAGGAGCCGGTCCCTAATTGGGAGCTCCATGCATGCCAGAACACACTATGTCCCCACAGCCATCTGTACAACATGTAGGTCACTATAGCCCCCGCAGCCATCTGTATCATGTAGGTCACTATAGCCCCACAGCCAATCTGTATCATGTAGGTCACTATAGCCCCACAGCCATCTGTATCATGTAGGTCACTATAGCCCCACAGCCATCTGTATCATGTAGGTCACTATGTCCCCACAGCCATCTGTATCATGTAGGTCACTATAGCCCCACAGCCATCTGTATCATGTAGGTCACTATAGCCCCACAGCCATCTGTATCATGTAGGTCACTATGTCCCCACAGCCATCTGTATCATGTAGGTCACTATAGCCCCACAGCCATCTGTATCATGTAGGTCACTATAGCCCCACAGCCATCTGTATCATGCAGGTCACTATAGCTCCACAGCCATCTGTATCATGTAGGTCACTATGTCCCCACAGCCATCTTTATGATGTAGGTCACTATAGCCCCACAGCCATCTGTATCATGTAGGTCACTATGTCCCCACAGCCATCTGTATCATGTAGGTCACTATAGCCCCACAGCCATCTGTATCATGTAGGTCACTATAGCCCCACAGCCATCTGTATCATGTAGGTCACTATAGCCCCACAGCCATCTTTATCATGTAGGTAGCTATAGTCCCCACAGCCATCTTCATCATGTAGGTCAGTAGAACACACTAAGTCCCCACAGCCATCTTTAAAACATGTAGGTCAGTAGAAACACCACTATGTCCCCCACAGCCATCTTTATCATAGGTCAGTAGTAACACACTATGTCCCCACAGCCAATCTTTATCATGTAGGTCACTATAGCCCACACGCCATCTGTATCATGTAGGTCACTATATCCCCACAGCCATCTTTATCATGTAGGTCAATAGTAGTAGTAGTAGTAGTAGTAGTAGTCAGTAGTAGTATTAGTAGCAGCAGCAGCAGCAGCAGCAGTAGCAGTAGCGGCAGCAGTATTTAGTAGAAGTAGTAGTAGCATGCGTATGTTCTCTGTCCATGAGTCAGTGCGCTTGTGATGGTGACCAGAATTCTTTTCTTATCTTGTATGTATGTCTGTTTGCGAACCAGTTGTCACTGCTGCCAGTCATCTTTTCTTTTTAGAATGGTTTGTCCGCATTTTTAGAATCCGTCGAATTTCTCGAATCCTTCTCTCTCCCTCTGTATGGCTCTCCTCTCTCTCTCGTCTCATCTAAATTGATCTCTCGTCTCTCTCTCTCCTTCTCTCCTCTCTCTCTCTCTGTCTCTCTCTGTCTCTCTTATGGACATACTATACGTATGTACACTACGTCTCCTATCTCTCCTCTCTCTCTCTCTCTCTCTCTCTCTCTCCTCTCTCTCTCTCTCTCTCTCCACTCTCCCTCCTCTCTCGATCTATCTCTTTCTCGCTCTCGCTCCGTCTCTCTCGCATTCTCCTCCCTCTCCCCGTCCCTGTCCCCTTTCTCCCTCCTCCCCCCCCCCCCCCCCCCTCTGGTCTGTCTCAGGAGGACCCTAGCTGTTTCCCCAGTGTGCTTTTCACGCTCTGTTCTTCCCCTCTAATCCACACCTTCCTTTGAGACACAGCCCAGCATACCACGAGATCCACATCGACCCAGTGAAAACCCTGTGACCCACGGAACAGCCAGCATACAGACCCAGTCACCCACCATTGCAAACAGTCGGCAACAGTCTCAGGTCACTACCAACCAACCTGCTGGGGGGTCACAACGTGCATGGAAAAGGGACTTCTGTTTTTCGTTTCCCCAGCACCCACAACTGCACTGGAGGGGTACAAAGAGGACTTGGACCAGAAAAAAAAGAAAAAAAACAAAAAAAAAAGAAAAGGGGGACCACTTGCTGTCTCTGGTCTTTGAGGTCCATGGGAAAAGTAGTCTGGGCAAATACCGTCTCCTGAACCATAAAGTGTTTGTCCCGTGCCAGTCCGGAGGATCTGGCAACTACAGGAAGAGAACTTACTTAAAACGAGTGTAAGGTTGTATGTAGTAGGGA